>CM053788.1:125038681-125181181 GCA_028749045.1 Cupressus sempervirens
GCTAACTATCAACATAAAGCTAGTCTTAAGAGAGCTCGACAATGACAGCAAAAATGTGACCTAGGGGCAGGCACTACAACTTAGGGCTTTGACCTCTATTGTAAGACACTTCCCAATGTACACACAGATTACCTATCCTAGGCTCATAAAAAATAAAAATCATAAAATGATAATTTTCACCTTAGTCCTTTACAAGCAACTAGAAAGCATCTAAAGATATAACATAGTATTCACTTTAGTCCTTTACAAGCAACTTGAAAGCACCTAAAGGACAATCTCAATATCACCTCAGTCCTATACAATCAACTAGAAAGCACCAAAAGATAAAACACAATAATCACCTTAGTCCTATATAAGTAATTGGAAAACATAAAAAGATAATTGATAGAAGACTCAAAGGTTACACTAGAAAAGTCAAACCATTCACCTTAGCTCTATATAAGAAATTGGAAAGAATTAACAAACAACAGATCAAATCTCATCATAGAAAACACATGACATGTCACTGTGGTCAAGTATAATATATTGTATACATAACATCATCATAAACCAATACCCCCAAGCCTCTAGTAAACATCCTAATCTGGTCAGCACTCTAAATCAACTCAAACCCTGATGCAGGAGCATCTAGAGGTATAAGGGCAATCCTGTGTCACCAAAAATATACCTAGACATAGTTTTTGTTTCTTGTGTTTTCATTTCTGGATACCCATTTGGGTCAAATAAAGGTTCCAACTCTCACAGTACCACTATTAGTGTTCTGGGTTAGAGTTTTTAAGCACCTTGGGATACATGTAAATGCCAAAATAAAGGACAATGTAATTGAGCATAATTATGGTCAGTTAGAAGGTGTAAATTGGTGGGATGATTATAATTGTAATTTAGAACATTCCTGAAAAAGAATCAAGTCAAAAGGTCCCACGGTTTGAAAGTTATTACAATTTTTCGATTTCTGGAGGCCTCCTAAGAATGTTTCAAAGTCAGGTCAGGGGCATTAAATGACCTCATATAGGGCTGGAAAATGGGGGATGAGAAAAGCTTTTCCAAAGGGCTATAGAGCACTCTGAGAGCTTTCCAAAAATGTAAACGGTTCATCAATCGGAGCTATGGTTCAAAAGTTATGCCTCTCAGAAGTTTGGCTACCATTTCTGGATTCTTCTAATTTTGCGCTGACTTCTAATGCAACTTCTGGAGCCTTCTATTTGGATGGTGGATGCCAACTAGCACTTTCTAGAATGTATTCCTAATCCTTAACCCTTCAGGGTCTATTTTAAGAACATTTCTGGCATTGTAAAAGGCAATTCGGAGTGGAGTTTGAGAGGAGGTATTTAAAGGAGAAATTATCTCTAGATTTATACTATTGTAAGCCCATAGGGCATTTTTTGAAGTATGTTTTCTCTGTACTGAGTGTATTAGCATTTTTCATAGTTAATAAAGTTTCCCTTTCTAGTTGTGTCCATTTTTTTATTTGGCTTGACTCCATCAAACCCCAACATGAAATACAACATACATCTCAATGAAATTTTAACAATTATTTCCATAGTTCGTTAGGTTTTCAAAAACACAAGATTCAATATGTAACTAGGGTTCAAGGTTTCATCTTCCCAAAGTACTATGATTACTAAGGTTTTTGAATAATAAAATTTCTATAGTTTTAGAAATAATTTTTATTTAAAATTGAACCATCAAGTAAAACCCAATTTTATTAAAATAATCATTTTTCTTATTACCATTTTTGAATTTACTTTCCAAATATATTATATTAATTAGAAATATATCATTTTAATATTATTAAAAATTTAACAATAATCATTTAATTTATTAATAATTATAATTATTTACTTATTAATAATTTATATTAAATCATTAATAAAATAATTATAAATTTATTTAAAAATATTAATTATTATTATTAATTGTAATATTTAGTATTTAATAACAAGAATATTTAATGATTATTAATTATATATATATATATATATATATATATATATATATATATATATATATATATATATATATATATATATATATATATATATATATATATATATATATATATATATATATATATATTTTACATATTAAAATTATTAATAGAAATAAAAATTTAAAAGATGAGAAGGCTCCTAAAGAAGAAAAGTGTAGGGGACTGTACTAAATCAAAATTTTAAAAAAATTTTAATATTATAAGTGAGCTATAGTAGACATTTTGAAAGCAACGAAAATCATGAAAAGTAGAAAACTTGTTATCAAACATGACCAAGGCAACCCTATTCTTAACTAGGCATCGCAAATGAAAGGAAAAAAACCCTAAAGTATACAAATGTGTCAACATTGAAAAATTGAGTTGAGAAATTAGTCTAATATCCTAGTGGAAAGGCATGAACAACAATCAAAAGAAACAACAACACAAAACTAAATAAATTACATAAGAAGACCAAGGAATCATAACCCTCAATCACATGATCAAATCACTTAAGGACAAACTTCGATAGTAGAGGAAGGATGGATGCAAGTCTAACCTTGAAAATAGAGAAATCCCAAGAAAATTATCATGGTCAATCAAGGAAGAATAATGTGGATTCATGGTGAAAACAAGGAAGACAAAAGGAATAAACAAGAAGAGTGTTTTCTAAAAACCAAGTATGCAAAGAATGATCAAGGGCCAAGTTTAAACTCTATCATTTTGTGAAAAGAGAAACTAAAATTATTCACCTTGGAACACATAGTTCCCCTAAGCCCCCTATTATCTATGAAGCCAATAGCATCCCCTTAAATTCACACCCAAAATTCTTCCCTAACTATTCATCAAATATCTCCAACTTGGACAATTTTTTCAAACCCTATCAACATATATTTCAACTCAGCAATTTCCATCAAGGCATATCAGACTATCAATCATAAGCAAACCATGAAACATAAACAAAAGTGGACAATGCAATCATCATCAGTAACAAAATCACAGAAGACAAATGGTTTGAATGTGAAAGATACAGTCTGTATGTTGTATGGACAAGTCCAAAAGCTAAGAGATCAAAAATATTGAAGAGGGTCAAATCTATGGATGCTAACTAGGTAAGTATATTTTTGCTTTCAGATTTCTTAGTTTATACGAATTGCAAAAATTAAAGTTTTAGAGTAGATCTTCTTAAAAATGAGTTAAAACTAATAAATGGGAAAAGTTTAAATTTTTTAAAATGGAAACCCAATTTTAATGATGTAGCGGTCAAAAATATTAATTTACCACTCTGGATCACATTAAATAACATTCCAACATAACTTTGTAACATCAAAATCTTCATTTAGATTGTAGAAAAACTAGGAGGCATAAAGGGATATGAATCACATAATTCTAAATCTTCCAATGTGAAACTACTAGTTAAACTAAAACTAGATTTATATGAATAAGAATAAATTAAAATTATAACTAATAGATCAAATCTATAAAATCAAATATACCATTTACTTTGGAAAAATTAGATATGTTAATTATTCGAAAGAAGCAAGAAGAGTGGCAAGAAGCAGCTCAGACTTTAAGGAAATTAGACTTGGTGAAAATACTGGGGAATAAAAAATATAAGAGATCATGAAGGAACATGACAAGAATCATAGAGAAGAATAAAATAAACAACATAGTAATTATCAACAATAAGGAAGTAGAAGAAGGTGAGATAATAAATCCAAAAATGATTTAGACTGTTCTGAGAAGCATAGTAAAGAAATTGAGGAAAACAGAGGAAGAGGATAATAGCCAGAAGAATTAGACAAGATAAAAGGAAGGAATTCAACTCCTTAATATGCTAGGGAAAAAGGAAAAAAAAATTAAAAAATTTCATAAACTTTCAAAAACTGAAGCCCAAGAATTAAAGGAAAACATTAGAGAAATAAAAAGACTCAATGAGGAAATATCATTGAAAATGAATGATATTATAGAACAAATAGAAATCATACGACCAATAGAGACTTTGGAAAAACATAAAAAATAAAAATTGAAGTCTATAAAAGATCAGAAGAATAAAACTAGGTAGATCAAAGAAAAAGAAAAGCAACAAGAGTAGAGATAGATAGAAAAGGATAGATTTGGGACACAAAACAATACTAAGGCCTTGGAATAGGAATTGGAAAGAAAACAATTACTGGAGAACATAGAAAATCTATATTTATTCAGTATAGAGACCACATAGAGGATGGATATGAACACATCAATACAAATTAAAGGACAAACATTATTGGTAGAAGTAAATGAAGAACATAACTTTCTAGGAGTAATTCCTCTAGCATCATCTACTTAATGAAGTAACATTACTATAAGAAAAAGACCAAAGAAATGGAGTTACAAATTTTGGGAAAGTCCAGAGAACGGGGTAGATCCCTTTGTAGTTCAAGAGAACTCAGAATCGAAGAAGACATGCAAACCAAAAGACACAGTAATAGATTGGAATCCAACAAAAACCAAAAAATTATCAGAACATTCAGAACAAGAAAAGGATCAATATCTAGCAAAAGGGAATGAGAAAGAAATATGGCAGAATTGGGAAGAATATGGTGTACTAATGGACATAGAACACAAAGCATTAGATGATATAAAAAATGTAGAGAATATTAAAACTAAGTATAATATATCACAAAATGAAGAACAAATGGATTTAGTGGAACATATAATAATGGAGTTAGAAGGAGAAAAAGAAGACAAAGTGGAAGAAAACTATAGTATTAATAATGCATCAAAAAAATCTAGAAGTTTTTGGAATCCATATTAGTTAGGAAGGAATTAAAACTCCAAAATATAGCGAGCAAAAATTGAAACGAGGAAGGAAATCACTAAGAGAATTGAGAGAAGTAGATGATCAGGCAAAAGAACAACAAAAAATCAGCCAAATACTAAAAGCAGTGAAGGGGAAGAGCCTTCCCATATCAGTATGAAAATAACAACTTGGAATGCTAGTGGCCTAAATGACACTAGAAAATAAAGATTAATAATGAGGAATTTAACATGTATTTGAATCCAAAATTATATTAATACAAGAAAACAAATTGAATAAAGAAGAAGGAATCAAATTGGAAAAGAAATTAGGAAGTTGGAACATGATTCTACAAGAATCAAGTGGACCCCATGAGGGTTAGGTCTAATATGGAACCCAAGGAAAATAAACCTAGATTTGACAAACTCCAATCATAACTGGATGAGTTGTATAGTTAAGTGTTAGGAATAATCTACAAATAATACTAATTAATGTATATGGTCTAAATCAGAATGTAGATAAAAAAATGACATGGGATGAAATCATCTTATTCATAAGTAATTACAATGAATACATACTATTAGGAGGTGATTTTAATGTAATTTTAAATCTAGATGAAAAGTACAGAGGAATGCAAAATATCTTACAAGTGTTTATGGACTTTTAAAATTAGATTGAAATTAATTATTTATTGGATATTCCTATAAACAATGGAGCATACACTTGGAATAATAGGCCAAAAATTTCACCTATATAGAAGAAAAATTGGATAGATTCTTATTCAGAGGGGAATTAAGAAATTTAGATATGGAGCTACAATCAACAATCTTGCCTATAGAAGGATCTGATCACTTTCTAGTAATGATAGAATTATTTGAACAAATAAACCACAAAGAAACCCATTTAAGTGTGAAAAAATGTGGTTCCTCAATAACAGTTTCATGGAACAAATTAAATTTTGCTAGACACAAGGAGATTTTAAAGGCTCAAAAATGTTTTTCATTGTGGCTAAAATGAAAATGTTAAAAGAAAACATACTTAAATGTAATAAAACACATTTTAACAACATATTCAAAAGAAACTTTAAAAATCTAAATGAGGAAATAATAAAAGAGGGAATGGATAATGCAAAATACTCTAAAGAAAAAGAGCTGCTTAGAAAACAAGAAGAGATAAAATCAAGAGAAACTTGGCTAATAGAAGGGGACCATAATACAATTTTTTTTCATAATGGTACTATAGTTAACAGATCTAGAAATAAGACAACTAAGATCAAAGACACAATAGGGAATGTAATAAAAAATCCCACTAATATAGAAAAAAACTTTTTAGATTATTTCATAAACATTGTTAACAACTTTGATAGCTCTAGTATGCCTACACAAATAAAAATGTTAGAATCTATTCCAAAATTAGTAAGTTCAAAAGACAATAAATTTCTAAACAAACATATTTCACTAGAAGAAGTTAAATCTCCTCTTTTCAACAGGAATCTAGGTAAATCACCAGGATGGGAAGGATTTCATATTTTTTCCTATCAAAAGTGTTGGGATATTATCCAAATAGATTTATGGAAAGCTATAGAAGCATCAAGAAATGGTGCTTCGATATTATTAAAAATCAATCATACTTTCTTAACACTGATACCCAAAAAATCTAAATCTAAAACTCCAGGGGATTTTAGACCCATAACTCTATGTAGCACAATCTATAAAATCATGTTTAAAACTTTATCTAGGTGCCTTAAATTAATTCTACCCAAAATTATATTAAAGAAACAAATAAGTTTTGTTCCTAGTCGATCAATTATAGATGGAATAATCATTATGCAAGAAACAATGCATTCAACAAACAAAACTAAAGAGGAAAGTATGTTTATGAGATTGGACATATAGAAAGCATATGACATGGTGGATTGGAGATTTCTTTGCAAGACTCTAGAAACCTTTGGATTTTCTTATCAATGGGTGAATTTCATTTTTTAATGCATCTCAACTACAAAAATATTGCTCCTAATGAATGAGACCCCAAAAGGATATTTTGACATTTCAAGAGGCATTAGGCAAGGAGATCTACTACCTCCATTTTTGTTCATAATTATGGCAGAAGTGTTTGGAAGATCAATTAAAAAAGCACAAATCGAAGGAAGAATCAATGGGATCACAATCACTGAGAAAATCCCTAACATTATGCATCAACGATTTGTAGATGATACATTTTTGCCAGGAAAAAGTTCTTTGGAGGAAGCCCAAAACTTCAAAAACATAATTTGGCAATACACAGAAGCATTAGGTCAAAAAGTGAATGCTAAAAAATCTGAAATCTTCTTTATGAATACCAAACTTGTAGTAGAAGACCAGATTTTTAATATAATGGGATATAAAATAGGAACATTTCTTTTTAAATACCTAGGGATAGAAATAGAAAAAGGCTTTGGAAATAATAACGGATGGAAAAATATCCTTGAAAGAATGGAGAAGAAGATATGAAGCTAGAAAGGAAAATGGCTAACAATAGCAAGCAAAGTAACAAAAACTAAAGAAGTTGTGTCAACACTCCCAATGTATCATTTATCATGCCTTCCATTAAATAAGAATACAAAAAGAGGATTAAAGAAAAGCTTAGAATGTTTTTGGGAATGATACAAAAAAACATAAAAAAACTAGAACTAATCAAATGGGAAATCATATGAAAACCCAATGAAGTAGGAGGTTTAGGGATTAAAAAATTGAACTAGCAAAGTGTGTTGGAATTTACAAGTGAGAAGTATGCTTCTGGGGGGGGGGGGGGTTGAAACAAAATTACAAAGCTTAACCAATAAAACATTTTAACTTAAATCAACACATGCATGAAACATATCTAAATAAAGTGAAAGTAAAAGCATGCATGGAAATAGTCAACACCATATTTGATCACCCAAAAACCCTCCAAAATGAGAAGGTAAAACTAGGGTGGGGATGAAACCCACAACTTATCATTGCAACAATAGTGTAACTTGTTAAGGTTACAATGTTTGACCATCAGCTACAATGTTTGACCATCAGCAATAGTCTGCCCTATGAGAGGCATGCCCTGTTAAAGGCTCTAACATCCTATTAAAAGTGTACCTATCTAAAGGATTTACAAAACATTCACTTAGAATGTCACCCTGTTAAAGGATTTATATAATGGCTATTAAACCAACCTAATTCCATAGGATTTTCATTCTGCTAATACAATTGTTAAAGAGTATAATAGAATGTGTTGACCTGATCACATAGAATCTTCAATTGCTGATTTTAGATTGCTATTTAATTCAATCTAATACTCTCTAATCTGATGTGATGCTATTGTAGTACTAATACTCTTTTGCCAATTGATCTTGCAATTCCTCTATTTTGCTAAGTCACCGTGAATGTCCTCTTAATGCTTCATCCTCTTATCCTTCTATTCTTCACTCTCTTACACTCTATTCTCATCTTTGAATTATGGGGCTTCGTCCTCCTTAAATGGTTTTCATGACTTAAGGTTAGGTATGAATCTATGGCTGAGATTCATCCTTTTTTGCCTCTTTAGCATTTCAATTATTTGATTGGTTGCATGTTGTTTACATGGGGAATCAAATAGATTTGATCTTATGTTTAAGCTCTGAGATCTATCCATTAGTTGTCATGCAACATGATTTACATCTTAGTTTGCCAATACTGTGTTACTTGGCACTTACTGATTACTGATGCTTGACACATAGTGAAATTCTATCTTGCTCAACACCTATTGTTTACTTGGCACACATACTTCCTCGACACTGTCTATTTGTTCAGCACTTGAATGACTTGGCACTTGTATATATATTATACTCAGCATATATTGCTAGCTTGACATGAACTTAATAAATAACTTAAGTGTGTTGATACTCAATTGTCAAAACCATTCTGAGATCAATAATCTCCCTATTTGACATGAGTGTCAAAAACACTTGACTATACAAGATGAGTCTAACTTCCTCAAGTATAATAAAACTATTATTTGGCATATATGCAAAATTTCAAAATTTATTCAAAATTTTGTGAAGAACTATATGCCTCAAAATTTGTGACTCCCCCTAAGTCGATGTGCCTTTACTATATTTGAAACTTCTCATAGTGGATTTGTCTCATGTTGATTCATTTTGATACTCTTTATCTGTGCCTTTTCTATTCACTCTTCCTTTATCTACTCTTTTTCTCTATTTTTTCTAACTCCCCCTTTTACATGTCTACCCTTGCAATTGAGGTTTCCTTCTGGCCATTTGATCTTTCTTTTCAATTTCTCCCCCTTTGTTTAATTTAATTTCTCCTTATTTAAATTTCTCCCCCCTTTTTTGATACTTATGTTAAAGGGTCTATACTCTAACTAAGTATTTTGCCAAGAAGGTTTTTTTCACTTCCATTACAATTCTTAGAGCAACATCCCAGTTTTGTAGTGCAACTTCTAAGGATATAATTTGGATGGTTGTCTCTACTACAAGGTGAACTAAGCCATCTAATGTAGAAAGATTTGGATATTTATTTAACACATTTTCTACATGTTCTAGTTCCCTTTGTAAAATCTCCTTGTGAGGGATTATGGCAAATTAGATCTAAACTAATTTGGCCTTAGTGTTAGCCTCATCTAGTATTAATACAGCTAGTTGCTTTTGTGTGTGAAGTGTTGTGTGAAAATGCTTCTCACTTTGAGCTAGATCTCTTGGCTATTACATGCCAAATATTTTAAAGTTATTTTCTAAGCTCATGATTCTTTGGCTGGTTTCTTGAGTGAAAATGGATGGATCACACAATTTTGTGTACAATGAGAAGATATTCTCAAGTACTTCCTTCACTTTTTCTATTTTCTTAGCTAGTTCTACCTGTGAAAGTGCTATTTCACTAAATATTCTCATTTACCTTTGCTTAAAACTTCCTTTCTAACCATTCCAAAAGTTTGGCATTGGTGTCAAGGTCTTCATTATGCACCTGGTCTACTATATTTGAATGTTGCTCCATAATGGGCTTTGTTTAATTGGGTGATTGCAAGCTAAAGGCATCTAAGAAGATGTCCTTAATATCGTGTAATGCTTGCTTTTTCTTATACTCATTTTTTAGTATCTCTTGCTTCTTTTTCCTTTCTGAAGCCTCTTGTGTTAGCCTTTTTTTTTCAAGATTAATATTATCATAGTCATATTTGGGAATGACTATGTCTTCATCCAATGCATGGTCTCCATAGTGAAGTATCCTTGCTACTTTTGTGGAGCTTAAGCCTGATGCAGATATTTGCAATGGCATGACATTAGTGCATAACTTTTGAAGCATAGGAGGAGTACTTATGGTAGGAAAATTCACCAAAGTCTGAATTGCCTCTTGCTCCTTTTCTTTAGGACTTTCCTTGTCCTCTTCTGATCTATCCTTGTCAATCACTATTATTTGTGGGTGTTAGATTATGGTGACTAATCAGGAAAGTACTGTACATACTTCATAAATTCTTTGAACTTGGGGCATCGTCCTGAAAATAAATTTTTGCACCCTATTTTATCAAGATTTTGGGTTGACATGTAATTATTAATTATAACCCTAAAGTGGTAAAAATACTTGTATAAAAGAGCTTTGGGTTAAGGATTGTTTCAATAGTTGTCATGTGAAATTGGTTCTTGCAGCGATATTGAGTTGTAAGGGATTACAGATTGTAATTAGGTGATAATCACTAGATCATAATAATATTGGACTTGTTGTTTGGTGGACATAGCCCAAGGATTGGGTGAACCACGTTAAATCTTGGTGTCTTGTGTTCTTTTCTATGTGATCTATTATTTTCCATTATTGGTTATATTTGCATGTAATTTTTATTTATGGGTATGTGCAGGATCATGGTGTGCCAAAAAGTGGCGATGTGTAAAAAATAGAGTTTGAAAATGTCTAAAAGTGCTTCAAAATCTGCTCTGACTTTTTTTCACCTATCCAGGTACCAAACCTAGAAAGTAACGCCCAAGCCTTATCGGATATCTAATATGAGATCAGATATCTTATCTAAGATCAGATATCTGATTTGATATTGGACATCCAATATCAAATTAGATATCCGATACTAGCAACATAAAAACATTTGAGGGAAAAATGAATTTGTGAGTTATATGACTAATTTGAGTTATGAAATATGTAAAGATATAATATATAATCTATAAATATATAACATGACTAATTAATGAGTTATGACTAATCTATAAATATATAATATATATGAAATTAAATTAAATTAAATTATTATTATTATTATTTTATATAATAACGTAACTATTAATATATAATAATATATTATGTTATTATTATTATTATTATCTATAAATATAATTTATATTATTATTATTATTACTATATTTTTATTAAAAATAATAACGTGATATATTATATATATGTTATTTATATATATTATTATTATTATCATCTATAAATTATAATCTATAATATATTATTATTATGACCTATATTATTAATATATAATAATATATTATGTTATTAATATTATAATCTATAAATATAATATATATATGATTATTATTCTATATTATTATTATTTTTAATATATTATTATATTTTTACTATATTATTTCTATTAGAATCATTTATATGGGTTGAAGGGGGTCATAGGATGACCTGTGACCCCTTTCAAAATATTCCATGATGACATATGTCCCTAGGGGTCCTAGAACCCCTAGGGACATATTAGAATCATTTATGTGGGTCGAATGGGGTCATAGCTCATTCGACACATTTCATGATGACATATGTACGTAGCGGACCTAAGGACATATTAGAATAATTTATATGGGTCAAAGGGGGTCACATGATGACCTATTACCCCTTTTGACACATTCCATGATGACATATGTCTCTAGGGGTCCTATGACCCCTAGGGACATATTATAATTGTTTATATGGGTCGAAGGGGATCATAGGATGACCTATGACCCCTTCTGACACATTCCATGACTATATATGTCCATAGAGGTCCTACGACCCCTAGGGACATATTAGAAAATGAGTAAATGTCATTGCAATTGGAAAGAGTTATTGAATCAAATATTTTTATCTCTAGATGGTTTAGAAATGCTCCACACCCTTTTTCATGAACAAGGTCATATAAGTGTTTAGCAAGGGTTTCCTTGACATGAGGAGCTCAGTGGTTGATGAATGTATCATATAATTTAGGAGTTGCAATTGATGAAGAGGAGGAAGCTATGAATTCAAGAGAGTAATTGTTGTGGAACTCACATACTAGAGCTTGATTTATAGACTAAAAGTGTTAAATAGTCAAATTTAACTTATTTTTCTAAACTTAATATTTCTATTCATGTGTAATTTTTAAGGAACCCTAATTGCTACTAGAGACACAAAACTAAACTTTGTGAAGTAGTTTTTAGTAGCTGGTTTGATGAAAGATAAAACAATAAATCATAATTTGTAAGTAAATGAGGAGGGTTGAGCTTGATATAATAGCATTAGTAGAGGGTCAAAGGCAATAGAATATTTAGGTGGTTGCATTGTCCAATGTGTAATGTAGGGTCAAAATATTAAAAAAATGGTTCGTCTTCCAATAAATGATTTATTGATTATTTTAAAAGAAAAACCTTTCAAAATATTTAGTCAAATTTTGAATTAGGCCACTTGATTTTGATCCCGCCATCATAAATGATAATATAAAAAATAAAATCTTTTTTTATTTTCATTCAACTTTTGAACTGGGCTCCTCAATTTTGATCATTGGTAATGGAAATCAATGTAAATGTGTTATAATACAGTTTAATATTGAAAATAATACATTGGAATTTAGAAATTATATCTTATTGTCCAAAGCCTCCACCATATTTTATTCTAGAGCATCTCATTTACTTCCTAAGAGCTTGAGTAGATGAACCATGTCAACAGAACAATATTATTCGATGCTAAGAAATCTTATTTCCCATTTCAATGAAACTTAGCAATTAAGTTTTTGAAGCCAATCTATCAATTACTTAATGTTGAAGTTTATTGACTTATAAATAAGGGAGAATGATTCCAGTTTTAGAAGCAGATAGAATATAGAAGATAGCATATAATAGGCAGAAAAGTAAGAATAAAACAGAGTGGTCTACCTCTGTTTCTCATTGAATGTTTACAACAATAGTTGTAGCTTCTTCTTTTTTTGTGTCTGTACAACATTGATTGCTCTAGACTTTTGCAAAGCTCATAGAAGTTTGATTGAACTTAGTGTGTAGCCATTGAGTGGTTGAGATTTTGTTTTTTGTAACAACACTAGTTATTCTCTAAAGAAGTTTATATCCAAATTACTAGTTGTAATCCATTTTGAATACACATGCAAGTAAGAAATTTCAAATATCCTCTTATGATTTGATTATGTCCACTTAAATCTTTATTCAAATGTGCATTTGTTTGTTGCAAAAGACAGGGCATAAATCTCTTTTATTGTTATATGATCTGGGGTTTATTTTCATTGTTTTACGTGGTTGGTTAACATGACTAGTTTGTGGTATTTTTGAAGCATTTAGATAGCAACCAAAAGGATGAAGGACTGACCTTAGAGTACAAAAAGGGCTGAAAAGTTAGTTAGAGGTTACTAGTTTGCAATGTTAACATTTACTTGACATTAACTATTTCAGTTTGTTATTTTGTCAAGTAACTCAGTTTTCTCTATTACCGAGTAACTTGGTTCTTTCTATTACCAAATAGCTTGGCTAAGCTTTTAGAAATTTAACCCCTTATCCATTCATATATCAATCTGTACATGGTATTAGAGCTATTAAGCCCTTCATCCTAGTGAGTTTGGGAACTTGTGCTCATTGGGTGTTTCAAGTTATTGTGCAGGAGACATGGTTGGAGATGAGAAAAAGGTTTGGCAACAAGTATCATCCTTTAATGGATAGAACTATCATGTTTGGGCAAGAAAGATGAAGACCATCATGATAGAAAATGACTTGTGGGATCCTATGAAGAATGGCTTCATAGATACCATTGACCCTACTTCGTTTGCCTCCCTCATAAACAATCAGAAGACTCGGTTGAGGGAGACAAGAAGGAAAGACGCTAAGGCAATGAGCATGGTTGAAGCATCCTTGATAGAGGCCTTATTTCTAAGAATAGTAGTAACTAGTTATTCTAAAGAATCTTGGAATATTCTTGAGACTACATTTAAAGGGACTGATCAATTTTGTGTTGTGAACTTGCAGATGCTTCAAAGAGAGTTTGAATCTCTTCTTATGAAAGAGAATGAATTTTTTTCAGAGTTCAACACTAGAGACTCTACTTTGATAAACTAGTTGAAAGGTAATGGATAAGAGAATAAAGAACAAAGAGTTGCAAAGAAGATCTTGAGGAGTTTACCTCAACAGTTTGATATGCTTGTAATTGTCACTGAAGATGGGATCTTTCCATACTCATGAGCACCATATTAATAGATCAACAAATTCTTCTCAAGAGCTCACTTTCCAAGCTCAAGCAAATGCAAGAGGCAAGGGGAGAGGAAGAAACAACTTTGGATGTAGTTCAAGAGCAAGAAGACATAGTAGCTTCAAATTAAGAAATATTGGAGGAGAAATCTCAACAAGTGGCTCTCAGAATATCCCTGAGGAGGAGGAAGAAATAGAATCTCTAATAAGAGCAATGTTGAAGACTATTATTGTCACAAGTTTTGGCATTACGCAAATGAATGCTGGAAGAAATAGATCAATGACCAAACATAACAACATATTAATGTTGTTGATGAAAATGTTGGAAAAAGAAAGAACAATACAGCCTTCACCATGTGCAATATTCATGAAGAAGGAAAACCTAAATTTTGGTGCTTGGATAGTGGTTGTAGCAACTACATGAGTGGTAATTAAAATATGTTTTCTTTCATTGATAAATATTATAAGTCTAAAATTAAGATGGGCAACAATAGAACTATTCATGTGGTGGGATAAGGATATGTTATCATCCACACCAATCAAGGTGAGAGGAAAGAAATTCATAATGTTTATTTTCCCCCTGGTATAAAGTACAATCTGATGAGTGTCAAACAACTCATTCAAAATGGATACAAAGTTCTATGAAAAATGACCAGTGTGTCATTCATGAGAAAGATGGAAGAAAGAAAGTTGTTGCAACTATCCAAATCACAAAAAACTAGATATTTTTATTGAATATTGAGACATGTTTCAGCTCTCAATCTATTGTTGCACCTTCCAAGCAAGTGTGTATAGCAGTACAGAAGCAATCAGCTTTAAAAAGCATAATTGAAGACCCTTCCAACTTATGGCATCTAAGGTATGGACATCTTGGCTATGTTGGTTTGAATTTTTTATCCAAGAAAAGAATGGTGGATGGTTTTCCAACTGTTGAAGAGTCTAGTAGCAAGTGTGAGGCTTGCATTTTTGGTAAGCAACATAAGGTGCCCTTTGATTATGTTAATTCCACAAGGGCTAGAACACCATTAGAGTTGGTGAATACTGATTTGGTAGGCCCTATGAAAGTTACTTCCATAGGAAGTAGTACTTATTTTATGACTTTTATTGATGATTTCACTCATAAAACATGGGTGTATTTTCTAAAAATTAAATATGAAGCTTTTAATAAGCTTTTAGAATTTAAATCCAAAGTTGAAAAGAAAATTGCACATTATATGAAATTCTTAAGGTTAGATAGAGGAGAAGAGTATACCTCCAATATACTTGTGAAATTTTGCAAGAAAAATGGTATAAGGAAAGAGCTAACAACTAGTCATACTCCACAGAAAAATGGAGTGGCTAAAACAAAGAATAAAACTATCATTGAGATAGCAAGAAGTATGTTGAAAGAGAAAGGTCTTCCAATAGAATATTGGGGAGAGACTGTAGAAACATCAATTTACATGATTAATGGAAGTCCTAAAAAAGTAATCTATGATAAGATACCTCTTCAGGCATTGGCAAGGCATCGATGGATAGTTGGGCACTTGAGAGTGTTTTGGTGTGTAGCATATGCACATGTACCAAAGGAGAAAAGACAAAATTTTGACAATAAAGGTGAGAAGTGTATTTTCAAAGGTTATAGTTCAAAATATAAAGCATATAGATTGTACAAACTTCTTACCAAGAAGATCATCATTTCAAGAGACGTTACATTTTTATACAATGAGTCATGGGATGGCTTGGTGGATGCATCATCTAGCACTTCAAGTAAAGTTCTTATTATTGATGAAGTTGATGAGCTAGATGATCAACAAGATGAAGCAACAATAGAAATTGATGGTGCTAGAGAGCTCTAGATTGCTCCTAACAAAAATAAGTTGAATGGAAAGCAACCATAGACAACCATATAGTCAACTCTGAATTTAGCTTACACAACACCACAATATTAGTGAGAGTTCATATCCAACTCTCACCTCCCTTTACAAAGAAAAACTAAAAGTCTTAAGGAGATATACCAATATGAATGGTATAATAATTTTGATAAAAATATTAATTTTGTATTATTTTCTCATAGTGATCCAGTTTATTTTGAAGAAGTTGTGAAAGAATAAAAATGGTGTGAGGGCATGGATGAGGAGATAGATGTAATTGGAATAAATGAAACTTGGGAGTTAACTAATTTTCCTCCAAACAAGAAAATCATTGGTGTAAAATGGGTGTGCAAAACCAAGTGTAATGCTAATGGAAAATAGATAAGCATAAAGCATGTTTGGTTGTCAAGTGATACAAACAACAGTTTGCTAGGGATTATGATGAGATATATGTACTTGTTGCAAGGATGGAAACAATGTGTGTTGTCATAGCAATTGCAGCCCAGCACAAGTGGAAGGTATTTCAAATGGATGTGAAGTTTTCCTTCCTTAATGGTGTATTGAAAGAAGAAGTGTATGTGGATCAGCCACCTAGTTATGAAGTTTTGGGTAAGGCTTAAGAGAGCCATTTATGGGCTGAAGCAAGCACCAAGAGCATGGTATAGTTGGATTGACTTATATTTGTTGAGCAACGGTTTCAGTAAAAGTGATGGTGAGCCTATTGTTTACATTAAGGAAACATATGGTAAGATTTTAATTGTTGTCTTATATGTAGATGATCTAATTTTTACTAGGGATGATGGTTTCCTTATTGTTGATTTCAAACAAGCTATAAAGGATGAGTTTGAAATGAAAGATTTAGGAATCTTGGGATACTTTCTAAAAATAGAAGTTAAACAAATGAATGATGGTATATTTATTTCTCAAGACAAGTATGCATATTACACTTTAGAAAGGATTAGAATGTTGAACTGCAAGGCATCCCCAACACCAATAGCGGTAGGTCTTAAATTGAGTAAGGAAGATTACAACAACTGTGTGGATCCAACTATGTTTAAGAATTTGGTTGGAAGTTTGATGTAACTAAGCATGACATTATTCATGCATTGAGTTGAATTTTTAGGTTTATTGAAAACTCCAAAGGACACTCATTGGCAAGCGGGTAAGAGAATCCTAAGGTAAGTGAAAGGAGCCAAAGGTTATGGTATTTTATATACTACTGAAAATGATTCTAGGCTAGTTGGCTATATGGATAGTGATTGTGCTAAAATTTTAGATGATAGAAAAAGTACTTTTAGTTATGATTTTCATATAGGTTCTGGTGTAATTTCTTGGTCTTCCAAGAAGCGACCCATAGTTTCTTAGTCTGCAACTGAAGCTGAGTATATTGCAACAAATGCAACAACATGTCAAGCAGTTTGGCTAAGAAGAATCTTGGCTGATTTGAAAGAAGAACAAGTGGAAGTAACCACCATGGTTTGTGACAACATTTCTTCCATTACTTTAAACAAAAATTATGTGTTTCATGGTAGAAGTAAACATATAGAAATTAGATATCATTTTATTCGTGAACAAGTTGAAATCAAAAAATTAAATGCGTAGTGTGGGTTTGAAATCAAAAAATTGTTCGCCTTGTAGTAAATGATTTAAGAGTACTTTATCGTGCATCTTTTAATTTCACAATTGAGTAATAACTATTTCAAGAGAAAAACCTTTCAAAATATTTAGGCAAATTTTGAATTGGGCTCCTCGATTTTGATCACACCCTCGTAAATGACAATATAAAAAACAAAATCTTATTTAATTTGCATTCAACTTTTGAACTAGGCTCGTCAATTTTTATCGTTGGTAATAGAAATGGACATAAATGTGTTATAATATAGTTTAATCTCGATAGATAATATGTTAGAATTTAAAATTTTAATTTTATTGTCTGAAGCCTCCATCTGATTTTATTCCTAAGCAACTCATTTACTTCCCAAGAGCTTGAGAATTTTGAAGCATGTCAACAAGACAATATTGATTGATGCTCGAATATCTTATTTTTTGTTTCACCATAACTTAACAATTAAATTTTTGAAGCTAGTCTTTCAATTACTTAGCAAATGAAGTTGCCTGACTTATAAATAAGGCAGAGTGATTGTAGATTTAGAATCATATAAAATATAGAAGATAGCATATAGCAAAGAGAAAAACAACAAGAAAATAGAGCAACCTTCCTTTGTTTCTCATTGAGTGATTACAACAACAGCTCTAGCTTAATGTTTTTTTGTGTTTGTAGAGAAGTGATTGCTCTACATTATTGTAAATCTCATAGAAGTTTGATTGAACTTAGTATGCAGCCATTAAGTGTTGGAGATTTTGTTTTTTGTAACAACAATAATTACTTTCTATAGAAGTTTATTTTCATATCACTAGTTATAATCCATAAATGAATATACATGCAAACAAGAAATTGCACATCTCCTCTTATGATTTATTTGTCTCCACTTGAATCATTGTTTTGCTATGCATTTGTTTGTTGGAAAATACAAAGCAACAATCTCTATTGTTGTTCTATGATTTGGGGTTTATTTTCCTAATTTTATGTGGTGGGTTAACATGACTCGTTCACAATGTTAATGTTTACTCATCATTAACTATTTTAGTGTGTTCTTTTCCTCAGTAACTTGGTTTTCTCTATTGTCGAGTAACTCAGTTCTTTCTATTACCAAATAGCTTGGCTATACTTTTAGAACTCCTTTCATATATTATTCTTTACATAATATACCCGCGAGTAAAGAGATTAGAGCATTGAATAATTTAATCATGATTTTTTACATTAAAAAAAAATATTATTTTAGGCAAGCCTGCCACATGATGCTTAAAATTAATTAAAGTCCAGTATGGATTTATTGCAAATTTAGTTCCACCAATAAGCAGTCTTTAGATGTCCATTGTGTTGGTTTCAACAGTTGTCACTTGATGCAAAATAAGCCTTTGACAGTGGTAAAAAATAAAGTGGAATTGTTTGTGATCATACTATATTTAATATGCCAGTGATATTTTGGCTCAGCACGTCTTCAATAAATTTAATATGCATATTGCGATCAATTTGTGTTAGACTAACTAATCATGCACGGTCACTAAACTTGGTCTTCTTTATGCAACTTCACAATGTTATGCGACAGAATTCAAAACTCTTTTATTGTAGTTAAAATGTTTCTTGAAAATATTTTGAGCAGAGACAATATTCATTATCTTCACAAACCATACCACTGCCATAATTCTTTGACTGCATATTTGGAAGTGATTTGCTTAGATTTAGTTTATGGGTTTTTGATATATTGTCCACCTTGAAATTATGAGTCTTTTGATACTCATTTTTGTGATAGTTAGATGCTAAGTTAGTGAAGTTGAAGACTTTCTGTGTGGGTTTCCAATTCGGTGCATGATAATAGAAGCTAGAGCTTATGGAAGGTAAAATGATCAGATTTTATTATTATCATGATTTATGATGAAGAATAAGTATCAAATCATCTCATTTTATTGTCAGTTGTTGCTCACTCTTTTTGTTTGTATGTGACTTCTCCTTGCATATCTTTTGTGACAGGTTGAAGAATGTAAGGACCAAAGATAAGTTTTTGGCTTTCACTTCACTGTCATTTTGGGTATTGATAGAAGATGTATCTCATTTTTCTTTAGAAAGCCAAGGTATGCTTGCTAACATTATCTTGTATTAATTAGGTCTTTCAAGATTCTTAAAAAGTTTTCTTTTTTGGTTAAAATGTTATTTGTCAGTTTTCTTTTTCACTTCAATCTGAAAAATGGAGTATTCAAAAGACCTTAGTTGTAGATGGTTTAAAAAGAAACTTGTTTGGTTTCTTCAATTCTTGACAATTGAATTTCAATTTTCACTTCAATCTGAAAAATGGAGTATTCAAAAAACCTTAGTTGTAGATGGTTTAAAAAGAAACTTGTTTGGTTTCTTCAATTCTTGACAATTGAATTTCAATTGTTTAGTTCTTGGTTAATGAGGTTGTTATAAACATAATTAATAGGAAAAAAACTTGATTTTGGAACCATTTCTTGTACAGTTTTTGTCCTTCAGTTTGATTGAAAGACATTCTTTTAGGAAAGGCTTGGAATATTGTATGAAATTTATTTATTACTTTTGATTATTGTAAATCAGGTACATAGTGAATTGATATTGAATGGAGTTGCAAAGATTAATGTAACTACATATGAGACAATAAGCATAAGTGATTTTTGAAGTATATTTTCATATATAAAACAGTATGATGATGTGTGATAAATGTGTGAAAAAGGGAAAAGTTGGTACAACGCACAATTATATTATTTTTGAATTATTAGATAGTAGCCAAAAGGACGAGGGGCTAATCCTGGAGTACAAAAAGGTTGATAAGTCAACAAGAGATTACCTCCCAATCATCTAACCAATACCAGCTTTAAACTTCAAAAAAAATCTAGAGCCAAATTAATAATACCATTAGTCTTGTTACTAGTAGATAGAAAAAACTAAAAAGCATTCCAGCAGCATGGAAACAACGTGCTACTATCAGTCCCACATATTGACACAAACATATAATATAAAACCTTGTAGGGTATCCAGCTCACAATAATCAACAACATAACAACATATAAAAAAAAACCAAACCCAGGGCTAGCTACCCTCCTTCTTTCCAGGATCCTCATCCTCCTTCTCTACAAGCTCATCCTTGTTCATGTTCGCCGCCTCCACTTTGACAAGTTTATCAAGGAGTGTCTTTAACAAGTCCTCCACTAGAAAGCCATAAATGGACTGGGTAGTCATATTGTTATGTATGTGAAGAATACTTTATAATATTCAGAAAAATAGTTATATTGAACTATAACATGTATAGGTGTGTGTGTTTGTAAAACATACAGTTATATATATTTATATTCAGTTGATGAATAGACATTGATCAAAAAATAAAGAAAAAGGTTGTTGCCCTAGTAGTTGTTGTACGTGTAATAGAGATTTAATACTCAATAAAGAAAGTAGGTTAAATGGAGTGGTTTTTCCTCCCTATAACAATACCAAAAGGATTTTGAGGGTTTTCCACTTGTCACAAAATTATGTGTCTATTGTTTTGTAAGTTGTTATCTTTCCACCTTTTATTTATTTTAAATATTCTTGTTGATTCAACTTTCAATGCTTTTATAAATGTGATTAAAAAATTAGAAATGAAAATAAAAGCTTTATTCTGATTCAGCCCCCCTCCACCTCCCCCATCTCAAAATAACCACCACTTCTAACAAGTGGTATTAGAGACAAGGTTCCTTCTTAGGTCTTCCTATAGGAATTGTTTCAGAGATATTTGGAAGTAAAAATGCCTAAGGCTAAAGGAGCTTCTCTTAATCAGGCTAAAGGAGCTTCTCTTAATCGGGCTCCATTGTTTGATGGCAATGACATAGTGTGTTTTGGAAGTTATATTGGATTTTTCATACATTCTTTAGATGTTAAAATGTAGGATGTTGTTGTTACTAAGTATATTGTTCCAAAAATGGTACCTAGTGATCCAAATGATAAGCTTACATATGAATTGGACAAAAAGGCAAGATATGCTCTTTTATGCGGTCTTACTAAAGATGTGAATGCTAAAGTAGTATATTGTCAATCTAGAAATGACATATGAGTTAAATTAGAAACCATTATCAAGGAGATGAAAAGATCAAAGAATCAAAACTATTGAGTCTAAAAATTCAGTTTGATAATCTAAAGATGAGTGAAGATGAAAACATAGTTGCATACATTTTGAGAATAGATGACCTAGTTAATGCAAGAAGAGGTTTAGGGGATAAAATTGAAGAATGTGACATAGTTGAAAAAGTCATAAGGTGTGTTTTACCTAAGTTTCAAACTAAAATTTCCACTTTGGAAGAGAAGAAAAACTTCTCAAAAACAACCCTACATCAGTTGCAAGGAACTATAATTGCTTATGAAATGAGAATCAGTAATCAAGCTAGTACTTTAATAAAAGAGACAACCTTTAAGGCTAAGAAACAAGATGAAAGTGATAAAGATCTAACAGAATCTTTAGAAGTATTGTTTTTTATTAAGTAAAATAGGTTTTATAGGGATCCTGAAACCTGAAAGTATTACAGCATATTAAAAATAAAAGTTTTTAGTAAAGTCTAGCTAAAATGAAATAGCTTAATAAAAGCCAACCATAAAACTGGCCCGCAACTAGTAACAAAAAACTAGTAAAACTAGATCAAAAAAGAACCAGCAACACTAGGAAAGAACAACAACCTAACTATCAATTCTGTTTGTGAAGAACCTACAGGGATTCTGCAGCTTCAATAGTCTTCCTGTTGTATGCGTCCTCCTAGTCCTAGTTCTGAGCATCCTCCTGGTCCTAGTTCTAAGCATCCACCTAGTCCCTAGTATCTTTCGGATAATCCTTAACCTACCCATTGTCCTGGTTGTCCTTCTCCAGAATTTCCCTGCCATAACCAGCACTAATTAGTGATTCACCCTACTATTAATATTTTCATTCAGGGTAGTCAAGGTGGTGATCACCTGATTCACAAGGTTGTGGTGGAAGAATTCCATCCTATGGACTCTTTTTTCAACCTTTGTGATTCTGTCCTTCTGGTCAGCCTTGTGATCCTGGACGTAGATATGCAGTTGAGTTTCATCCTAGCTTTTGTCCTGTTTAGTGTTCCCCTAGTCGTTGCCTTTATTTTGGTCACCTTCCTGGCTTTATCTCCCCTTGAGTTCTTCAATTTCATGGAACAACCACTTGATGGACTGGAAATTGTCTATCATGTTGTTCCTAGCGTTGTTCAAAAGGTTAAGCCTAGTTTCCCTAGCATTGTCTAAAATCACAACCAGACTAGGATCAATGAGGTCCTCATAATGGGTTTTTCCATCAATATCCTCCATCACTTGGATGTTCAAAGGCTACCTGACAATCCCCAATTTGTCTTTATTTGAATTGTCGGTTAGAAAAATGAAAAAGAAATATCAAAGAAAACCTAAATTCTTTGGTTGGGGCCAACTAGGACACTTTGTAGAAAAATGTCCCCATACTAATCAAAATGATAATGACAAGAAAGCTAAAAAGTTTTTAAAAAGAAATCATGGAATCAAAATAAAAGGTTCAATTTTTTTTTAAAGAGTCTGTTGTCAAAAGAAGACTCAAATGAAGAATTGAGTGATCTAGACAGAGAAGAAGAAAAACTATTTATGGATGAAATAATTAACATTCCTAAAGTAGATTCTAGTAAGTCAAAATCTTCATCTAATTCAGATGAAGAAGTTGACCTTGAAGAATAAATTCTCAAATCCTTTCAAGAACTGAAAATATTAAAGAAATTAATCTCAAATCATGAAATAGTTAACAAAAAACTTCAAGTGGAATTAGAAGAATCTAATTAAGTTATTGAAAATTAGATACTATTACTTGATGAAAAGGATAAAAAACTAACTTCATTACAAAAGCTAGTTAATCAAATTGGTTTATATATCAAAATAGTTAAAGAAGACAAGTCTTCAAAACAAAGTACAAAATATTCTTTTAAAGGATACCAACTGTAATTTTTTGATCACAAGGCATATCAATGTAATTTGAGTAAGAATGATTATGGTTCTAAGAAAATAATCAGGTGCTTCAAGTGCTTTCACTATGGGCATTATGAAAATAAGTCTGTTAGTTTGTGGTGACTAATTAGGAAAGTACTGTACATACTTCATAAATTCTTTGGGGTTTGGGGCATCGGCCCAAAAAAAATTTTGGGCCATGGCCGACATTGTGGCCGACATATGGCTGACATGTTGTAACCCTAAAGTGGCATAAAATTACTTGTATAAAAGGGCTTAGGGTTAAGTATATTCATTAAGTTGTGATGCGAAATTAGTTCTTGTGGTGGTATTGAGCTGTAAGGGATTATGGATTGTAATCAGGTTGTTGTAATGCCCCGCTCGGGAACCCAAGAGAAATAAACCTAACATGTTACAATGTTTACTGAACTATTTTTTTTTTTGAAGTTTAAACAACATCAAGATAACATTAATGCGGAAGCAATATGAACATACACAACAAATACACATTTGCAATTACAGATATAGTTTCAATTCCTCAAAGGTTCCTTTACATTGAGTCACATTTAATAATCTTAAATTAATTAGTTTAAGTTTCAAGTACAATGTCTCAAGATCATAAAGGAATAACAGATACATAGTCGCATAAGCAAATGCATAAGTATAAACAATACAATGAAAGTACATCCAATCAATAACATCCACTACACATGTCGCAGGGTATGTGAAAATAGATACTGTACAACAGAATACATGATAACATATATACTTCATCTGAAAAGAAGTCTCTGAGATAAGAAGTAAGAATGATAAAGGTACATCTTCTACAATGAACATCCAACAGCTGGCAATGTGAAGGGGGAACCCAAATGGTAAGAAGGCACTACCTCCCGACCGCGTGGTTACCTAGTCAGGCTTCCACTCCCACCGTGCAAGGAAGATAATGAACAATCCACAAACGGCTATCAAACATAAAACACTCCTAGGCATGGAATACCTACTAGCCAAAACTATCTCAAAGGTAACACATACTACTCAAGAAGATAAAATAAATCAGAAAGAAAGAACACTCAATCCAATACTGACATCACATAACCAAACATCATACACAAACCAAGTATAAACCAAATACCAAAATCACAAGATAAAGTCAACAAAAGATAATCCTCCTCAAGTCAAAAACCACATGTCAAAAGTACAACATAATGAAACACCAATCATCATCAATGAAAGTAAGTAACCACAATAAACACATCCAACAATAGATACACCACCAACAATAAGTACACCACATCCAACAATAAGTACACCACCAGAGATACACAAAAACTACAGAGGAGACTTAGGCTACATACTAGGGAGTGTCATCACATGGCTGCTTGAGTTACCCTAGACTGATCTCTTAATAGACCTCGGACCCTCAAGCATTGAGTTACCCAGGACTGGTTACTTTGAACCCCGGACCCTCAACATCACACATATGGAAAACTAGAAAGCCCTCTCAAGAAGACGAGGTACTCATCTCATTCCCATCCTTAGTCTATACAAGCACTCAAGGCATGGGTAAATCAAAAATCTCTAACTTATCTTCTTAGTGTGTTTTCCCCCCCATAAATTTTAATTACTAGGTTATCACTTATTACATAACTTGCATTAGGTTACCCTGGTACTGACCACTTTGGGTCCCGGACCCCTATGCAAGCCACTCCCAAGTTACATACATAGACAACCTCTCCTAAGCACATAAAAACACAGTTGTGTCCCATACCACAACACCCATAAAGATCAAACTTGGTTCCTTAACAGGCAACCTGATAACAAGATGGATCAAACTAAATCCAAATACACATAAATGCTCACAAAACAAATCTCATAAGTATAAACTCCAATTTGAATCACAAGAATCATCATAACATCTAGCCACATAATAGTATCCAAGAAATCTCACAAAACCTCTGGTGTACATCCTAGACTGGTCGACATCTAAACAACACCAAAATCCAAAAATAAATATAGACAGTACATAGAAAACATCATAGTCTCACAGTTGGATTTGATTGATAATATATTGTTGAATTAATGTAAGGTTTCAATTTTCGTTTTCAACATAAGTTTCAATTTGCGTTTCAATGTATGTTCAAGTGTATACGATTCTCAGTATTACTCATACAATACACCCGTGTATTTGTTTGAATTAAGGTTTTAAATTTCCAGTTTAATACATGTTTTCAAGTAAGTAAGTTTTTCAGTTAACCTTCATAATTAACCCTTGCAATTAAACTCATTCTTGTTCATATAATAACATATCAAGACTTAGAAGTAATATTAATCATTTATTAAATTATTTGATTACTAAATAGAAATATTTCCCAATTCCATTAATAATTCAAATGGTTAAATAGTAAATATTATTAACCATACCACTGCTGTCGTAGCCTGCGTCAGCAGCATACGGCGCCGGCAGGGGTTATAAAAAATTTCGTTTTTTTTTTTTTTTTTTTTTTTTTTTTTTTCTTTTATTTCCTTTTTTTTTAAATTAATTTTTTTTTTTTTGTTTTAAAATTTATTTTATTATTATTATTATTATTATTATTTTTTTAAATTATTATTATTATTATTATTATTATTTTTTTTTTTTTTTTTTTTTTTTTAACTAAGTCAAATTTCAATAATTTTGTTTATTAGAAGAACAACCCTTCTAATAAATTTAGATAAATTATTATATATGAAAATTTTAAGAATTGTATTATAATTCTATATTCTTTATTTTATAATATTTTTCTCAACGAACTTCATAACAATATTATTTTAATATATACATATTTTAATAACATTTACGATATTAAAATGATAGGAAAAATAAATTGAACCCTTCGAATTTTCAATCCTAAGATTTTCATTTCCAAAAACAAACCCCTTCCAAATTTAAATTTCTTAATTCCATTTTAATTCAAAACCCAAATTTCAATTTAATACTAAATTTCTTTCAGAAGTAAAACAAGGTTTTCTAAATAGTTTTTTTTTTCAATCCCGATTCCCAGAAGAAATCAAATCGCAAAAGATTCAGAAGAAAGGTAGCAAGATTCATTCAATAAAATTTGAGAAAACAATTTCCAACAAGCACGAAGAAGACAAAGATCCAAAAGTGTTTCTAGAATGGTTCACAAACCCTACCTTGATCTGATGCTAACAATCTGGTGAAACCCTTGCTAATCCGAACCCTTCCAAGCTTCCAAAGATTTCTTTGCTCCCCTTTCCAAAAGTGTGTTCCTTGAAAACCTGTGTGTGCAATAATGACCCAAAACCCTCTAATATAGAATCTAATTACCTTTTAGGGCTTCTGTCCCCCCAACTCTAAAATAATAATTACTTTATTTAATTAATTCATTCATGCACAATTAATTTCTCTTTTAATTAAAATTATTATTTTATTATTCCTTTCATGCACGTTAAGTGAATTGTTAAATTACTTTATTTAACTTTCCACTTTACTTTAATAAATTTATAACTTTTTAAATCTCATGTGCACATTATTAAAATATCTTTAGTCAAGTTCACATTTTTATTTTTTAATTAATTTTATTTTTAACTCATGCATAATTCATGCGAACTATAATCTTTATGATAATTAAATATCTTTTCACTTTTAATTTCATTTTTAGAAACTTAATTGATAAAATATTTATTAACTTAAATAAGAATAATATTTAGCATTTATTTAAAAATGCACTCTAAATATATTATTATTAAATTAAATAAATATAATCACGTTTTAAATTTAAACTTTAACTTTTATCTCCAATATTTAATTCTCTCTTATTTAATTAATTCATTCATGCACAATTAATTTTCTTTTTAATTAAGATATTCTTTTATTAATCCTTCATGCACTTTAAGTGAATTGTTAAATTACTTTATTTAACTTTCCACTTTGACTTTGCTTTTAAAGTTAATTTATAATTTTAATCTCATGTGTACTTTATTAAAATACCTTTATTCAAGTTCACATGTTTTTATCTTTTAAATTAATCTCTTATATTTAAAACTCATTCATGTGAACTTAAATCTTTTCCATAAATTAATATCTTTTTTCCTTTTTAATATATTTTTGAACGTTTTAATTTGATAAATATTTATTAACTTAAATAACAATAATATTTAGCATTTATTTAAAAATGAACTCTAAATATATTATTATTAAATTAATATATATTATTACGTTCTAAATTTAATCTTAAAACTTTTATCTTCAATTTAATTCTTTATATTTAATTAATTTCTCAATTAATTAAATATAATTAAATATTCATAATATCATAATAATTTTCCATTAAATTAAATTATTAATTTAATCTATTAATTAGACTTAATTAATAGAAATTCATCAAAGACTCACAAAACAACATATGCACAAAATACACACAGGTTTAAAAAGGGTAGACAGTCTGTTACGAGTCCTCCTTGCAGGACAAGTATTATAGGCTTATGGCTAGGATTGGACCTGATCATTATCTTCCCATTCTCACCATTTGAGTATTTGTAATAGGGCACGCTCATCCTGGCAATTCAGGGAAGTCGATGCCCGGTACCTGCATCCTGCATAAAAGCCAAGCATGTACATGTATATAATATATCTAAACTAAACAGAAAATGGCGGGGAGTGGTTCATCGTGTAGATCCCGACTAGCAGGTGACTACGACTCCCTCCCTTAACCACATCAAACACGTCAGACAGAAAGATAAAATAAACACACACACCATACACATGCAAGTATGGGGTAAGTATAATAATCACAAATCTAAGATCAAATGCGTACATATAATAATGCATCTCTATCAATACAACATAATCATCATTAAAGACATCATGTTAACATTTTTATGAAAGAAACCACATTTACTAACTAGGATCATCAAAATACCATTAACAACACATGAATGAAATCAACTAAGCAATAATAACCGATGCATTTGTAATCAAAGTCATGAAATAATATCATAATAATGTAAATCTAGTATCTCTAAAACTAATCAATGCATAAAATTAGCTTAAAAGAATTTGACAATGATAATAGAATGTGAACTAGGGGCAGGCACTATAGTTGTAATCATTGTATCGTAATAATATCAGACTTGTTGTTTGGTGGATGTAGCCTAGGGATTGGGTGAACCACGTTAAATCTTGATGCCTTGTGTTCTTTTTTGTGTGATCTATTATTTTTTGTTATTGGTTATATTTGCATGTAATTGTTATTTCTGTCTGTGGTTTAATCCTAACAAAGTGCAAACTAAATATGAAACCCAAACAAATATGGAAACCAATTATTTAAAAATCTCTAATTGCTTAAATAGCCCTATTTTCCCATAAAGCCACAACTTGGGTTTTGGACAGTGTTTGTTCACACCATATGACTACATGTAAAAGCAAGTTCAAAACTCTTGAATATTTTAATGGATGGTTTGTTCATTTTGGTGATAATTCAGGTGCATATATTATAGGTCATGGACCAATCACTCTAAACAAAATAACACCTATTCATGATATGTATTTTGTAGAAGGTTTGAAACATAACCTTTTAAGTGTTAGTCAAATTTGTGATAGTAGATACTCAACCTCTTTTAATGCTAAAGGATGTTCAATCAAAAATGAAAAGAATAAATTTATTACTTGTTGTTTAAAAAAAGGTGGAAATATTTATAATTTGATTGATTCTACAGTTCAAGAATCATCATTAGTTAACACTTGTATTGTAAGTCAAGTTGATGAAAATTGGTTGTGGCATAAAAGATTGGGACATCTAAATTTTGACAATCTTGATAAAATCAGCAAAAACAAAAAGGTTAGAGGAATGCCTCTAATTAGTAAACCAGCCAATGTATGTGAAGATTGTGTTAAAGGAAAACAAACAAAAATATCCTTCAAAACAAAAGAATATTTATCAAATAGAACACTAGAACTTGTGCACACGATCTTTGTGGTCCAACTAAAATTTCATCCCTAAATGTGAAAAATACTTCATGCTATTTGTAGATGATTATTCAAGAACGTTTTGGGTAATTTTTCTGAAATATAAGTCTAAAGCATTTGAACATTTTAAAGTCTTTAACAAAATGGTGGAAAGGGATATAGATCTAAAGTTAAAATGTTTAAGGTCATATTGATATAGTGCAAGGCAAGAGAATCCCCAAAGGAGATGTCCTAGCCCCCAGCAATAAAACCACACAGCGGAAACACAACAACAAGAAGCAATAGTGCAAGATCTAGTGTCAAATCAAAAGTTTCTAATCATAGATATAACTGATTACATGTAATATGCCTGACTATGAGGCCTTCTAGATTAGGGCCAAATACAAATCACAATTACAAAACAATCAGTTCTCCAAGATCCAACAAGATCCAACTTACAAACCTAATCCTAGCTAGTCTATATACACAATTGGATGAGAACACCAAGAAGAATTTGTACTTGAAACCTCAGGTCCACCAAGCAATCCTCTGGTTCCTAAGTCGCAACCCTAGCTTTCCAAAATTCACATCTCCCTTCCTTCCCAAAACTAAACTACCAAAAGACTCAACAAGACCCTTATTTGTACTTGCCAAAATGGCTTACAAAACATTCTAGAACATACAAAATAGGGAGGAAGACCCAACAATAATCAAGACACATCCCAAGGCAAGATCTCATCATAAACATTGCGATCAAAATAAATCCTACAAGTTAGCTCACACCAAAAAATGTAGAAATCATGTCCAAAATGTTGACACTCAGCATAAATAGGGAAACTCGGCACCTACTAGAGCTATAGTAACTTTGCACCCACTGAGTGTTATAGTAACTCGACACCAACTAGAGATACAATAACTTGGCACCCACTAAGTGCTATAGTTACTCGGCACCAACTAAGTGCTATAGTAACTCAACACCCATTAGACAGTAACTTAGCACCCACTAAGTGCTATAGTAACTCGGCACCAACTAGAGCTACAGTAACTTGACATCCACTAGATAGCTCGATAGCAACATAAGATCCAAAACCACTAGCACTCGGCTCCAAACATGTAGGATTGCAAGAAAGCCTAGGATGCTCCTACATCAGACACCCCAGTTTCAAAAAGATGTTCTAATAATTGGAAGAACATCTTCTAGGATTCAGCACATAAATCCCAAACTAGTTCTTCACATAGATATCCTCCAAATCTTCAACTTGTACACTCTTCCCCTTGTTCTTCTTCTACTTCTTCACATCCATCTGAGGTGTGCTACAGGTTTGCTTTCCATACTAATCTCCAACCTTCTCAGGATCTGCCAACTCAACTCGGCTCCCAATACTCAAATTTGTCTTACTGAGCTCTTCATTCTACAAAGGAATCAAGAAAAACTTCCTGCCACCTTTCTCAACAATAAACACATTCTTAACACAATCATGCACAACCTTGTAATCATACTGCCAAGGTCTACCAAGCAACACATGAAAGTTGTTCATGTCCACAATATCACATAACACTCAATCCTTATACTACCCAATCTAGAAATCAACAAGGCATTTCTCCCTCACGTCCAAAGCATGTTCACCTTGCAACCAACCAATGCTATGAGGATAAGGATGTATCACTCTCTTCAAACCAAATTTATGAACCATCTCCTCAGTAACAAGGTTACCACTACTACCACCATCCATAATCACCCTACAAACTTTACCACCAAACTTACAACAAGTCTTGAACAAACTAGTCCTCTGACAAGGATCTAATGTCTTCTCACCAACCAGTACTCACCGAGCCAACAAACTCTCTCCTTGCTTAGGTTGACCATCCTGGACTGCAACATCATTCAAAAAAGTAGTGATCCTTCTAATCAGACATTCAAAAGATCTATGCCCTTCTTGACCACACTTGAAACAATTACCTCTAAACCCACCTCCACCTATCTTCCTTTTCTATTCAACAAGTTTTGGTTCACCTTCTACTTTTGGTTTAGCTTGTGCTAAACTATCATGCTTCTCCTTCCCTTAGGAACTACCTTGATTCTTCCTCTTTAGCTTCTCCTCCGCTCTCAAAGCATACTGATAAGTATCCTTAACTAAAGAAATATTCAACATACCAACCTCAGCTTGGATATTAAATCTCAAACCATTGATGTACCGAGCTACCTTTTTCCTTTGACAATTCTTTGTGCCTAGACCAAATAATCAACTTGTAGAACTCCTCAGTATAGTCCTTTACACTCATATCCTTCTATTTCAAATTCTGCAACCTTTTAAATGACTCAAGTTCATAATCAACAAGAATGAACTTAGCCTTCAACTTAGTCACCATCAATCCCCATCTAGAGATCTTCATTTCACCTTCCTCTTCTATGTCTCTTTGTAGTTCTTTCCACCAAAGAGTGGCATGTTCTTTCAACTTAGTTTGTGCCAACCTCACTCTAAGTGGATCCTCAATATCCTCAAGCTCAAAGTAGTCTTCCAATTCACCAATCCAATCAATCAGGTCTTCAGGATTCAAAGTACCCGAGAAATTAGAAACCTCCATCTTATGCTTTAGCTTCAACTAAGATCTAGGTCGAGCAAATAGACCACCCCTAGTTCTAATAGGTCTCTCCAAATGATCAGTTCTATCCTCACTACTCGATCCAGCAACTTCAAAATCTTCAGCAACTTCTTCATAACTATCTTCAATACCCACATGCCTAGGTACACCACCTAAAGCACTTACAATTTTAGCAATCATGTCACTCTTCATTAATGTTATCTGAGACTTGAAATTGTCTTTAACCTCCTCCATCTCAAATCTGAAATCTACTTTAACCTTCTCTAAGATCTATTCTTCTACAACATCACTAAGATTAGTAATTTCCCTAGGGTCTAATCTTCTTGGAGGCATCTTCCAAAATTTTTAGCAAACCCTAAGCAACAAATCTACCAATCCAGAAGATCAATCAGCCACAAGATCAACCTTCTTTGCAAATCCTGGTGTAAACTGCCTAGCTTTGGCGATTTGTCAACACACTCAGGAACAACCTTCACTCTAATACCACCTGATGCAATGCAAGGTAGGAGAATCCCCAAAGGAGATATCCTAGCTCCTAGCAATAAAACCACATAGCAAAAACATAACAACAAGAAGCAATAATGCAAGATGTAGTATCAAATCACAAGTTTCTAATCATAGATATAACTAATTACATGCAATATGCTTGGCTATAAGGCCTTTTGGGTTAGGGCCAAATGCAAATAAAAATTACAAAACAATCAGTTCTGCAAGATCCAACTTACAGACCCAATCCTAGCTAGTCCAGATACACAACTAGATAAGAACACCAAGAAGAATCTATACTTGATCCCTCAAGTCCACCAAGCAATCCTCTAGTTCCCAAGCTGTAGTCCTAGCTTTCCAAAATTCACATCTCCCTTCCTTCCCAAAACTGAACTACCAAAAGACTCAATAAGACCCTTATTTGTACTTGCCAAAATAGCTTACAGAACATTCTAGAACATACAAAATAACAAGGCCAACCCAAAAATGGTCAGGACACATCCCAAGGCAAGATCTCATCATAAATGTTGCAGTTGAAATAAATCTCACAAGTTGGCTCGCACGAAGAAACGTAGAAATCATGTCCAAAATGCTGACACTCGGCATAAATAGGGAAACTCGACACCCACTAGAGCTATGGTAACTCGACACCCACTAAGTGCTATAGTAACTCGACACCAACTAGAGCTACAGTAACTCAACACCCACTAAGTGCTACAGTAACTAGACACCAAGTGCTACAGTAACTTGACACCCACTAGATAGTAACTTGACACCCACTAAGTGCTACAGTAACTTGGCACCAACTAGAGCTATAGTAACTTGACACCCACTAGACAGCTCGACAACAACATAAGATATCCACAACCACTGGCACTTGGCTCCAACATGTAGGATTGCAAGAAAGCCTAGGATGCTCCTTCATCACAAATAGAGGTGGTGAATTCATCTATCATGAATTTATTGAGTATTGTGAAAACCGTGGTATCAAAAGGTAGTATTCAACAATCCATACACCTCAACAAAATGGTGTTGTGGAAAGAAAAAGTAGAGCTATTAAGGAAATGGCGAGAACAATGTTAGATGAGGCCAAGTTGCCTAACAAGTTTTGGAAAGAGGTTGTTCACACTGTTGTGTATATTCTAAATTAGTCTACTAAGGACTGCTTATACTCCTTATGAACTATGGAATGGTAAGACAACAAATGTCAATTTTAAAAAAAAAATTGGCTATAAATGCTTTATTAAAAAGGATAATGAGTCTTTAGAAAGATTTAACTCAAGATTTGATGAAGGTACACTTTTTAGATATTCTACTCATAGAAAAGGATAATGAACTAAGGATTGCTTATACTCCTTATGAACTATGGAATGGTAAGACAACAAGTGTCAAATTTTTTTAAATTTTTGGCTATAAATGCTTTATTAAAAAGGATAATGAGTCTTTAGAAAGATTTAACTCAAGATTTGATGAAGGTACACTTTTCAGATATTCTACTCATAGAAAAGCCTTCAAGTGTTACAATAAAAGGCGTAGTAAAATAGTAGAAGCTATAAATGTGGTGTTTGATAAAAATTCTTCGATGAACAACAATTATGAAAAAAAAATGGAAGAAATTTCTTTTCAAATATTAGAAAATATATCACATGATCAAAAGTTAAATAATGTTGATTTAGAAACACCTAATACAAATGAATAATAAAATTGTTCAGCACCTAAAGTGACAAACACTGGTTTGAAAATGACTAAAACTGCATCTAGAATTATTGCTAAAAGACATCTAGAATCTCAAATAATTAGAGATATAGAGGAAGGAATCTTAACTAGAAGAAAAACAAAAATGATGAACATGCTTATATTGCAGAACATTTATGTTTAGTATTATATGTTGAACCCAAAATTGTGACTAAAGCACTTACAGATGATTGTTGGTTGAATGTTATGCATGATGAAATTAATAAAATTGAGAAAAATAAAACATGGGAACTTGTTTATAGATTGAAGACAAAAATGTCATAGGAGGAAAATGGGTTTTCTAAAATAAATTGAATGAATATGGTAAAGTGGTAAGGAACAAATCTAGATTTATGTGTAAAGGTTATGCTCAATAAGAAGGTATTAATTTTGGTGAAACTTTTGCACCAGCTGTTAGAATGGAATTGATTAGAATATTTCTTGCATATGCTAGCTATAAAAGGTTCATTGTTTATCAAATGGGCATTAAAACAACATTCTTAAATGGTTATCTTGAAGAGGAAATGTATATGGAACAGCCAGAAGGTTTTGAATCTTCTAATAAACTAGATTATGTGTATTTCCTTAAAAAGGCACTATATGATCTTAAATAGGCTCCTAGAGCTTAGTATTCTAGGCTAGATAAAGATATGATTGCAAATGGTTTCTCTCGTGGTAGTGCAAATAACACTTTATATATTAAAATTGTTAATGATGATATTTTAGCAGTGGAAATTTATGTTGACGACATTATTTTTGGATCCACTAATGATGAATTGTCAAAACATTTTTCTAACATCATGGAACTTGAATTTGAAATGTCACTCTTGGGTGAACTTATATTCTTCCTTGGTTTGCAAGTATCATAGCTTGAACAAGGTCTATTCTTGTCACAAACCAAGTATGCTAGAGATATGTTGAAGAAATTTAACATGAATGAATGTAAACCTATCAATCCATGATTGAAAGTCTCAAGATTATATCTTACAACCTCTAGACCTGACATAATGCAAGCAGTTTGTATGGTTTCTTGGTTTCAATCTACTCCAAAACAGTCACACCTTAATGTTGTTGATAAAATATTTAAATATATTTAAGGTACTCTTGATTTTGGTTTATGGTATCCACATAATGATGATTTCACTATACTTGGTTATACAGATGCAAATTGGGGTGGTTTTGAAATAAAAGAGCACTAGTGGTGCTACATTCTTTCTTGATGACTAGTTGGTTGCCTGGCATAGAAAGAAATAAGAATGTGCCACATTATCTACTTATAAGTCTGAATTTATTGTTGCTAATCAATTATTTGATTAGGCACTCAAGTCTTTAAATCTATCACCATCTTGTGTGATAATATGAGTGTCATTTAGTTAAGTAAAAATCTTGTTGAACTAAACATGTTGTTGTGAAACTTCACTTTCTTCATGATAAGGTTGTTGATAATGAGTCTTAGTTGATCTATGTTCCTAATCAAGCACAAGTGGCTGATATTTTCACTAAAGCCCTACCCAAGGATTCTTTTTAATTGGTACGAACTCGATTGGGAGTTTTCTCTCAATCTTTGTTACACTAAATTTTCTATTTTGGGGGAGTCTGTAATAAGTTCCCACTCCTATTCATAGACCTATGATGTTTAGAAGTAGTGTTCTATTTCTTTCAGTCCTTGATGCAAAATGGGGGAGAATATTATGATGATTCACAATATATAGTAATTTAGTGTGATCAATTTGATTACTAATAGCTCAATACGGTGATCTCAGTGACATGATCAGATAAAATATTGAATTAGAGAATTAGTGACAATGATAAATCAGTTTTTTATAGATTGAAGCATCGACATATTATTTTTCTTGATATTTTGGCACTTTATTTGTTTCATTTTTATATGTTACAAAAATTATGTGAATGATGGTTATGTATGCAATTATGTATATATTTTTTTATATGAGTATATATATTTGTATATATGACTATGATTCAATTGTATTATATGTAATGCACAAAGATGAACATATAATTTTACCTCAAGGACAATGGTGGAGTTTGTTGGTTTTAATGGTTGTTGCTTGATTCAAAACAAGTGCCACATAGTGGCGTGTACTTGTAATTTTAGTGACTAGCATGGATAGTGAAAAGTAGTACAATGTGTAATAAAATAAGAAAAAAATAGCATTAAATGTATCCATAAACAATATCTTCATATAAGAGAAAGTAGAGGGAGATATAACATATTGTTTTACTCTAATTTTAAAATGGTTTTACAAGGACCAAAAACCCAATGCAAATAAGAGTGTAATGTATATTTGGTTTTACAGGGACCAAAAACCCAATGTAAATAGAGTAATATAAGTTGTGTTTTAAATGGTAGGAAGCAACAATCATAAGATTGTAATTTTAAATTACTTTTGAGTAATTTGCAATATTTCTTGATTTACCTGCACAAGAAAATAATTTTGTTACATTAGAGATGAATAAATATGATATTTAGTTAAATTAAAATTGTAAGTAATAAATACTATTTTATTTGTTTACATGTGATGGAGAATCCAAGAGTAGTGTATCGTCTTCATCAAGATCAATTATCACATTGTTGTGATCTAATGTGTAAATACCTTGAACATGGAGCCCACGAACAATGAAGATCATCTTTGTTCTTTGTTTGATGTAATCAACATAACTAATATTGTCAAGCTCTAGAAGCAAATGCTTGAACATATCATTTTAGAGAGTGCATTTAACACTTTTTTTGTTCTCAATTGTTAAAATATATTTGAGTGAATTGATATATGTGTACTGAGTATGTTCATTGTATTTGTGACAGTAAACAACATCATCTTGGATTGCTCCAAAAGTAAATGTTGTACAATTCCATTTTGCACGTGTTGGCTGACAAGGTATTGAGAATGGGTTTGTTGCTCTTAAAGCTCCATAGACCTACAAATAAAACGTGAAACAATCCAATTAATATAAGTTAGAAATTGCAGTAAAAATTTGTTAGCATAAAAGTTATGTGAGATTGAGAATATAATTTGTTTGAAAAAGTAGAATAGATCTTGAGAAAAATACTTGATTCATACATACTTGTTTGGTTGAATGTAGTAATGAATGCAAGTGATCTATGGTTTCTTTATTTGTAAGGGCTCCAATAAAAGTTGACTTTGAAGTGTGAAATGCTAAGTCCTTTCCATCATTTCTTTTTACAATATTTTTGAATAGTATCATGGGATAATCTTTTATTTGGATGTGTTCCTCAATGGAAATATAATTTTGGAAAAGATTGGGATGAATATATATCTATTATAATTGAAGAATATTATTTGTCAGGAATGTATGTAATGTAAATAAATTTTTTTTTAAAAGTAATAGGCTATATTTTTTTGAATGTGGCACTTATTATTTACCTGTGCAGAATCATGTTCTATTTCTCCATCTTTTATGTCTAGGATATAGTGAAGGGTAGTCCTCTTTGTTGCCACTACAATTGCACCAATTGTGCCCACTGCATATTTTTCTGTAGATAGTAAGAGAAGTTTTATTGTTGTGCTAGGTATAAAGAAAAATTGTGGGAAAATTTTAGATATGGGTTCAATAGTTCTTTCTCTAGTAAGTTGCAAAATGATTTCACAATCACCATGGTCATATCTTGTTTTTGAAGCAATTTGAAAGTTTTTTATTTTAACACTTGACCTAGGAGAAATTATTTGTTTATACTTTTGAACAAATATTCCTGTCACATTGAGGGTTATAGTCATCTCTCCTTTTTTATCTATTAAATCTGTGCGGAAGACTTCAATTGTGTTTCTTGTTTTATCAAGGTTTGTTTTGTATGCCACTATAATGTCACCCTCAAAAACATTACCAGCTCTGTGTGCATTCAATTCTTCAATTGATACTACATTATGAATGTCCATTTTAGTGCTGAAATGTATGCAAGTTTACATTTGTTAATTTCACAAGAAACTTTAAATTGTTAATCATACATAATTTTGTAAGAGATTAAAATTAAGCTTACACTTTTAGTTGTCCTGGTTGAATGATATTGTTGTTTGCTTCTAATCTTTTGTTGCCCTTCATTTTTGTGAGACATGAACAAGAATAAAATGTTAGAAGAGTATTTATTGAAGAAAAGAAAGACAATAATTAGGAGTAAGGCATTGTTGTTTCTTACTATTTGTTTGCTTTTATAGTTGTCAATATTGAAGTAGTAGAGAGATAGCATCATGATCACTCCAATATGATTCTATCATTGAGATTTTGTAATTGGTTTTGTTAATAGTTGACCAAGCATTGTCAATAAGTGATGTTTGGAATTGATTAGTTTCATTAAGCAAGAAATATATATTTTTCTTGTTTAAAAATGTTTGTAGTGTAATTGTGTTTGTATTATTATTTTTCATATTGATATTGAAATTACCAAGAATTAATATATTATTGTTGAATATAGTAGTTGACAATGTTTGTTCAATGCTATCAATGATTGAGCTCATTTTGTGTGTGGTGGCAAATACAAGTTAATTATTGTTAGTTCAGAAGTATTGATAACGAAATTTATTTATAATATTTCAACATTGTTTGCATTATTGTTTCTAGAATTCTTAATGATGATATTGATGCATACAAATAGATTGAAACATTGTTAGGTTTTCATGATATGGTATCTAAAATGTATGTGTTTCTTGTAAATATATTATGTCTGAATGCAATAAATCGCAATCATTTGCAATATGATCAATATGTGATGGAAGGCTTCTTGTATTTAGTGATATAATTTGTATTGTTTTATTTATATCATTATCAAAATTTGTATGTGTTAATCTCCATTTTGCATCTGTTGTTAATCAAAACATTTCAGCTGTTATTTTATCCTTGATATTGAATTATTTTTTCATTAGTGGATCTAGTAAGAATAGTGAATTTATATCTCGAACACGAGATAGTGTTGTGTATACTAATCCATGATTGTTAACTCCCAATGGATCAAATGCAATTCCATCAAGTGTAAGTCCCTGTTGTTGGAGTTGAGGAAAGCCAACTCCGAAGACGCCAAGATCACCTACATGTGAAACCTGTCAAAGAGAAGTCATAGAAGGGAAGAGCATGGAGCACGAGCAAAAAACCCTAAACGGACATGAGAGCCATCATAATGCAAACACAAGAAGAAATGTATTTACAATAAGAAATGATGTTATGATTTGATGTTATTACAATGAGAGAGAGCCCGAATATAAAGAGCTCTAGGAAGCTTGTAGAACAAGCTGGAAGGAGGTAGAGGACAAAAATGACAACTCGACACATATCCACAAAAAGTGGAATATGCTAAAAAAGGAGCAAACTCCCGAGTTGTCAACAACTAACCACTACATGCATTAAATACAAAAGTATTAAATAAATGCATGACCTAAGTAAGCTTAAGCAATAGAATAAATAATTAGATATTAATTATTTACTCTAACACCCCCTCTTAAGTGCAACTTAGGGAAATGCCTTAAGCTCACAAAACAAAGATGAAATGCATAATGGGTCCCAGCAACGAGGCCATGTTAGGTACCCATGTACAATGCAAGAAGAATGCAACCTCTGTAAGCGAGGAAAGAGAGAAAACCACATGGGAAAAACCCTCCCCCAAAAAGAGGTAAGAACCCAGTGAAGAACTGAAGAAGTCTCCAATTAGGGAAATTGTCCCCTAAAATAGGAACAAAGAGTGATCATGAAGAAGAAGCATCACTGAAGCATGAAGAAGCCGCAAATCTGTCAAACTGCTGATCAAAAGAACCTCCATGGAAGAAGAAGGCACGAACTGAGCATGTCTATATGGTAGATGATCCGTCTCACCGAAATGCATAGGTAGCCAGCCACTGCAATCGCCTTGTACATAGGATCAACCACTGAATACATAGTTCACACTATCGAACCATTGAACCAAGGATGCATTAGAACATAGCATAAACCCCCTTAATGTAGACGGGGTGTGATGACAGGCAACTGAGAAGGTGAGCCAAATCTCTTGCAAACGAACCAAGAACGAGGAGAGAGGAAAAGAGGTACAGACACCGATAAAGACACGGTCTAACTGACTCTGCATGGGGCTAATGTCGTGGAAGGGAAACTCACTTGACAAAGGGAGAATGCCTAAAACAACAAACAAATAATCCCCCCCATGGTGCTTTATGAAATAGTGCAAGTACAACTGACTCAAAACAACATTCATGATTCTCGAAATACAAAAGTGACAGTTTATCTCAGTGCGAGAATAAAAAGTGCTTCAAAATGATAGCTACAATGATCAGAACTGAAAAAGAGCTGAACCAAAAGAAAGTACAGCTAAAAAGAAAGCAAACCATGCCAGGAAAATGATCCTCAGGCCTAAAACACTCAAAATATCAACCATAGAGCAAAAATTCCAAAACTATGATAGAAAGAGCAGAGGCCAAAAAAAAAAGAAAAAGGACTACTTTTCTGAAAAGTATACAGAACCAGCTTTCCAGAAATATAAAGTTTTCAAAAAACTGACATGGGATGTAAAAGATATGCATGTCGGAGTCAAAAACAGGACTTTGGACTTCAACAGAAAAAATGAGCAATAAAAAAGCATCAAAACCAAAAACTACCTACACCAAAATCTCCGTCTCAGAACCAGCTTTCCGGCGCTTCTTTTGGATCGGAAAAATACTTCTGTATGCAAAAGTTATGGCCAAAAAACCACAAGTAGGTCCAAAAGCAAATCAGGAGAGGTGCATGCAAGGTGCTGATGCAGGATGACGTCATCAATCCGAGCCATTAAATTTGACGGCCTCTGGCCCATCGCAACAAAAAAAGAGTGCCACATGGCATGCCATGTGCCAGCCACATGGAAAAAGTGCTGACGTTGCAGGGTCCACGTGGCAATGTGCCACGTGGCACCCTTGCCACGTGTCTCGCGCGGACTGGGCTGACAGATCCTCCACGTGTAAGTTGCAGAGGTGGTGGGGCGGACGGGTTGACACCTGTCGAGCAGAGCAGATCAGCGGAGGCGGAGCAGACGGCGGAGGTGGCCGCAGGGCGACGTCGCTGCGGTGGGGGGTGCGGGGGCGGCCGGCCGGGGGCGGCCGGGCCGGGGCTGCCCAGCGGCGGCTCAGCCGGCTGTGGTGGCCGGCGAGTGGTGCATGGGTGGCCACCCGGCAGCACGCTAGCGGCAGCCCGTTTTAATAATTTTTTTGATTTTTTTCGACTCTGCGTCCGTACGATTCGTACGACAGACCCTGGAGGCTTCAAAAAATCTCCAAAATTGCCCTGTGTCTGAAATCAAAAAGTTTTATATGATTTCTAACTGTAAACGGCCTTCCGGATCCATTGGTGATGTCCGTTTGAGCTGAAAGTGCTCCAAAAATATGCTGATCCCCTGATTTGAAGAAAAATTGCATAAACAAACTAGGGTTTGTGACTCCAAATCACGACTTCTAAATTTCTTTAACGAAGCAGCAGCAGGAAGGCTTTGATACCATGTTGGAGTTGAGGAAAGCCAACTCCGAAGACGCCAAGATCACCTGCATGCGAAACCTGTCAAAGAGAAGCCATAGAAGGGAAGAGCATGGAGCATGAGCAAAAAATCCTAAATGGACATGAGAGCCATCATAATGCAAACACAAGAAGAAATGTATTTACAATAAGAAATTATGTTATGATTTGATGTTATTACAATGAGAGAGAGCCCGAATATAAAGAGCTCCAGGAAGCTTGTAGAACAAGCTGGAAGGAGGTAGAGGACAAAAATGACAACTCAGCACATATCCACAAAAAGTGGAATATGCTAAAAAAGGAGCAAACTCCCGAGTTGTCAACAACTAACCACTACATGCATTAAATATAAATTATTAAATAAATGCATGACCTAAGTAACCTTAAGCAATAGAATAAATAATTAGATATTAATTATTTACTCTAACACCTGTGATCTATAAATTGTTCGGGCACATGCTAATTATATAGAAAATTGTTTATGGACCTTGACATGTGATGGGTTCTTTTTTTGAGATATTGGCTTTGTTATTCATAGAATAGGTATCCATTGTTTAGAGATATTTGGTGTATATAGATGTTGGAATTTTTTTGATTGGATTTGTCCAATAGTTTTGTCATTGAACTCAATCCATTTTATGTCTCCCTTATTTGATGTTGTGTATGTTTTAAAAATTCCATCTGCGCCATTTACTAGTCCATCTTTAATATTATAGTTTCCTACATATAATTCAACCAACATGTTGGTTTTAAAAATAATTTGTTGTGGTAGTGTTTTTTTAGGATATTCTATTACATTTCTATAATTTTCGTCTATTTCATCGATTGCATTAATGATAAATGGTTTACTATGGACAATGGATAGCATTCTTTGATTATGTAAATTCACTAATTTATTAGTATGAAATAGATATAAGAAAGTTGGGTCAATAGGAGGTTGTCTAAAACATTTTTTGTTGACATATTCTATTTCATAATTTGTTTGCATTTTATTTAGTATAGAGATGAATAAAACATTTTTTTGTCACATTGTAGTTTGTAATTGATAACAGGTTACCATATCTTTTCGAAATTGTATGGTACCTTTTCTTTGTTAATAATAGGGTTTTCAAAAATAAGACTATCTTGTATTGGTTGTGCTTGAAAGAAGTCTCCACAAAAAATAATGTCAACACCACCAAAGTACATTGTTGGGCAATGTTTGGTTTCTCTAAGTCTTTTGTCAATTAGATATAGAAATTGACTTCCTATTAGAGAGACCTCATCTATGAAAAGTACTTATAATTGTGCATAATGTTTTTGTAGAGAATCCATTGTGTCATTGTTAAGTGGAGTGAAGGTGGATTTGTTGAAAGGAATGAATAATGCAAAATGTATTGTTGTACCTCCTACATTGAAAGTCGCTTTCCCTGTGTAGGTCGTTACTAGCCCTTTTGGTTTGTGAGGATCTGACTTAGGGTCCAAATTATAGATGTGTAATAGCATTTGGAATATTGTTTTTGTTGTGAAAGTTTTTCCTATTCCTGCACCTCTTGTTAGAAATAGGTGTATAGTTTTTTTTTTCTTTTATTTTTTGCATTGCAATATCTTTTATCATTCTTTGTTGTTCTTCATTTAGTTGTTGTCTTAGTTTATAATATTGAACATTGTCAAGGAGTATAGGATTGTCTACTATTTGGAATCTAATATCAAATTCATTTGTCTTACCTTTTAGATATTGTAAATCTAAACTAAGATCATAATTTTCAGTGATATTCTCTATAATGCTAACTTTGATATTTTTTTGATCTTCCAATATTTTTTTTTGTTCAAATTGTTCAAATGTGTCATCTAAATCTCCCCATGCTGAATTGAAATCGTAACATGTGTATTTAGATTCATTTTGTTTAATTATATTTTCATAATTGTATCAAATTCATCTTTGATTGTGTTTTCGTTCTTTTCAAATGGAACATACAACAATAATTTTTCTCTGTAGTAGTTTTCATAGTCAACATGTTTGTTATATTTAACAAATCTAATGACACTTGGCTTATGTTGTTTCACTGATTTTCCTTTAACAATTTTATAGTTTGATGTGAAATCTGCTAAGCAAATTATTTTTAAATTTTGTGGACGATTGGCATAGTGATCAATTATTGATTGACACATTATTTTTTTTGAATCATTAGATTCCTTTTGTAAGAGTGAGTTAGGCTTGAGGAAAAATATGCATTCTTCTTGAGAAGATGTATTGATGAAAATACATTTTCTTAAGCTTGAATGTAAAGGTAGTGATAGTATTATATGTATGGCTAGTTGACTAGACATTTGTTGGAGGTTAAGCATTGTATTTCCCAAGGTGCAAATCATTTGTGTAGCATCAATTTTTGCGGTTTCATGGTCTCTTCTTATCTTTCTAAAAGTGTTTGTCATTGATTTATCAATTTTTGTCATTTATGATGAACAATATGTTGCAGCAGCATATGCATTCAGTACAAATTGGGCATCTGTATTCGCCTCCCATAGTTGTGGTTTTTTTTTCGCAAAACTATTATTCCAAATATATGATGGATCTATTTTTAAGAAAAGTGTTGATTTTGTTATTGTTGATTGTAATGCTTTCAAGTAGTCATCTTCATTCATATTAATGTCCTTTAAGAAAGTTTCAAAAGTCATAGATATATCATAGTCCTCACATTGCAAAATCTTTGATATTTTAGTAGCATTATTAAATATGGTTTCATTGGTAGGTATAATTGGCTCAAGTATGGTAGTTTTTCTCATTGGTGGCAATGGAAGATTATATCTGCATTGTGATTTCTTGTTTTTCTACAACTTCTTGTGTGGTAGTGTCAACGCATTTTGCGAAGTGTATCATTTAGTGGTTGTGTGTTTCATGTAATGACCTTGTCAACAAACTCTTCTATCTCTTTATTTTTTGATTTTCCATATATTGGTACATTTTGAATCCATACTAAAGCCTGGTCATGCTCATTTCCTCTATTTTGAAATTTTGTAATGAAGAAGAAATCATTGATGTGTCCTAGAATCATGTCATCATGAAGCATTAATTTTTTGAGGCAGTTCATTTTATGTCTATAATATCGTGTACAAGTGACCGAGTTGTTTTGAATGATGTAGTCAATATCGAGCTCATGTTGTTCAATCAGTTTATTTTCGTGTTGTTTTCTTTTGTGTAGCATTAGTAAAGCCAATAGTAGTGGTTGCCATATATGTTCTACACTTGAGAAGGTTAAGAAAAATGTTGGAGGACCCAGTTGTCTTATCATTGCAAACACATTCTTCTTTGTTTGTAATAGATAATTTGGAGAAATGTGGATATATTTGAAATCCATGTATCCAATATCTTATTTCAATATTTTTTCTAGATTTGGTTTGTATTTGACATCTTTTTCAAGTAAGGTTCGTCCTTTTAATTGGCCTTTTCTAATTCTTATTGATATACTATAAATTATTTTCTCTATGATGATACACACGCTTTAAAGAACAAGTTAGTTATATGAGTTGCAAAATCGCCACTATTGTGTAGTATTTCCCATTGCGCTATTTTTTGGTACTTGTAATTGTGGGTTATGTCAAGATCTCGTGGCTCCCCAAAAAATAGAGTTAGAAAGTTCAACTCTTCTGTAAATTTATCTTTAAAAATTTCCAGTGGTTGATTTCCTTCAGCAGGTGCTATTTCAAGTATTTTATCGTGTAAGTCATATATAGTTTGAGACCCATGTACAAGTGTATCTGTACAAGTGTCTACATCATCATAATTTCCTTCTTCTTGAGAACTTGAATTAGTATTATCATATTCATTTTTTGTGTTTGTATTGGCGTTATATTTTTTATCAAAATTTGTTTTCCAAGTTTCATCTATTGTGATGTTTTCTTGTTTGTATAATTTTCTTTTGCATAATTTTTTTAATGATTTTACTATTAGTCGTGGATTAACCATTCCAATATGATATGGATTTTTATATTCTAGTTTCTTTTTCAAAGCAACTGCAATTGTCACTGTCTCATTTATGGAACATGAAAGCAATGTTTGAATAATGTTCATATTTGTAGGGACATTAATTATAGAACTAGTTAGTCCTATTTGAGACCTTTTGTGCCCCCATTGTCTAATTTGTGCAAAAGTAAGTCGTGGTGACATAAGTCGTTCCTCTAGTTCTGATATACATGACAATATCAGAATTGATTTATTTCGTTTAAAGCATTGTGGTGTAGAAAAGATTGGGAGTTTCCTATTATTTATCATTCTCTTACAATGAATGCAAGCATTTGTTATGTGTTGTTCTACTATTACGATACTAAGTTTGTTGTACATTTCTTGATTTATTTTGCTAAGTGAATTTATATTTTGAAAAAATTGCAATCGCTTACAAATATAGCATTCATATCGAGGTGTATCTTGAATTGCTTTCAAATATATTTGTGTTTGATTTTTGCGTTTATATTTTTTATGACAATGGTTTTGTTGTTTTGTGTTATTATTAAGCAATATTTTTTTTAATTTATGGAGATATTTAAATTTTACTCCAATACCTATGTCATTAGCTACTATATTTTTCTTTTGTGTACATTTTTTTTCTACTTCTGTATCTATGTCATTTTTAAAATTTTTTTTATAGTATAAAGTTGTCAAACTATTGTTTGAATGATATTTTTCAATAATATTTGAATTAGCATCATGCTTTATTTTCTTTGAAGATTGGTCATGTTGATATGTATTCGTATTGCGTATTTCTTTTTTAAATTTATGAAGTGACATTGTTTTCCTATCTATTTTTTTGCCAACTTGTATTGTATTATAGTTTGGTGCTTGTATTCCTATAGTTTTTTCAAGTAGTTTTGAGTTATGGGACATATATAATGGTTCATAATGTATATGTGTGCTATTTGTTTGAAACAATATTATGTTATATTTTTTTTTATGTCCCTAGATTTTTAAATATATGTACAATTTGTTGAGTTGTTGAGGACCATACATAAATAGTTGTTTTAAATATAATTGTCAAACATTGTAAATAGAAAGGGCCTCCTTCAATTTGACCTTGTGAATAGGGCATTGCCATGTTGATAATATAGTATTGCCAATTTGCAACACAGGGTATTGTTTGCAACATAGTTGTTATTAAGTAGTGTTGTATGTAGTAATTCACATTTTCTAAATTACTCTTTTTGGCATTGCAAATTGATTGTGCAATGTATAGTCTTAAAGAGTGAATATCAAATTCCCCATCCATTAAAGATGAAATTGAATGGAAGAGGCTATCACCACAATTTTTTGTTGGAATTGTATTCATCATGACACCTTGAATTCACATTTCATATGTAATTTGTTACCAATTGCTTTGTAATGTAGAACAAAAGTTTGAGAGGTAAATTGATGATGTATGATTCTTAGGTATGCATTTTTTTAGATATGAGTGGTTCATAGTGACCACCAATAGGGTTTGCGTCATAAAATAATACACTATATGTATGTTTTCTAATGTTATTGTTGAAATGTAAATATTTAGTTGTTGTTGAACATATTGTAATTGCTATATTTAGCCATTTCAAAACCCATCGAATACAAAATGTATCACCCCAAAGTCCATGTTTTCCATTTTGGGTTGTTGATGCGGACAACCACATTCTTTCTAAGTACGTAGGCACATCTCTAATAGAGTGCATTTCATTCAAAAGATCTGGATGTAGTTCGCATGTAAATGCTTGCATTGCATCTAAGTCATTCTTTGACACATATTCCAAAAAATGATCTACTAACCCATTTCGTATTTCAATTGAAGTATAATGAAAATGTAGCAAAACTTCTAGAGAGTCAAATTAACAGCCTACTACAATGTAATGAAAAGACTTTAGTCTAAATAAGTTTTCAGTCTCCAACACAATATCAATTGTAGGTGGAATTGGCTTGCAATTTTTTTTATAACTATCAATATCAACAAAAGTATTCATTTTTTATAGTCTAATAAATTTAACTTCAATTGAACTTGTAATTTTTAAAAGAGTACATGAAATAGAAAAAAAAGTAAAAAGTTAAGATTTATGTTACATACCTGATTTTGCACGACAAAGTATATGTAGCACTGCTTCAATATGACAAGTAGAAACCTAATTTTAGTTTGATGAAATAGTATACGAGTATAATATTAGTTAACATAAACAAACATATCAATATGACAAGTACAAACCTAATTTTAGTTTGATGTTATGAATCATTCACGATCCTTCATGTTTACAATTTGTAGTATGATACAATCTTTATAATGCTATACTTTATATAAAATTTTGCCAGTTAACAAAATCATATTAACCTTTTGTAAAATTAAAAGGCAAGTACATTTTTATAACTATAAATATCAAAAAAAGTAAAGAAAAATTCCTTTCTCTTTCATCAAATGTAATATACTTTTCAATTTTTAGCTTGCCATGAAATTCCAAGGCTCACTGACATAATAATTTAAGTATTTGTATGTCTGAGCTATCAAAGATTAAATTTATTAAGTGCTATAAGAAATCATGTGCCTAACAAGCTCATTTTGAACTATTGAACCATTAATAGTAACATAATATTTCTAAATGCTTGATTGCATTTAATAAACCCCATTCATAATAAATATAAAGTTGTTCATATAGATATACATATATAGAAACAAACAATATGATGAAAGAACATATATTTATATCAAAGAAAAAATCAATCTAATTTTTATTAACCAAAAATAATTTCTTCACATAACTTAAAATGGATTCCATTCAATGGTAAGTATTATAAGACCATATATTTTAAATAGCTATATTATGGATTAAATTCTATTTAAGAATCTATCATGCACAGTTGCACACCATAAGGAAAATTTATTAAAAACTTGTCAAAAATTGATTCAACTTTAAATTCATCAAACTACACTTTTGTTTCTAAACCATTTAACTTCACTAACAAATTTAACATTTCCCTCTTTCATATAATGTATTATTCCTAATAGTTTCATTATATTTTAAGATTCACATGTCAAAATACGACTGTACGGTCATCATCTCTCAACCAGTATAAAGCTACGTGCCAAATGAACCCTTCCATCAAGTAAGGTAAGACTGTTATGGATAAACGTTACCCAGTTTCCATTAAGCTTTAGGGGAATCTTCGTTGTTGTAGAAACAATTACAAGCAAGCAGCAGTTCAGTAACAAACCATTAGAAACAGTTGACGATTTGGCTTTAACAACTGGAAAAGACTACTACAAGTTGCAGAATGGCATTTTGTCTATAATTTAGCATCAAAAAGTTATCCATGAATGGGGATTTTGGTATATAAAGTGTATTGATTTGAATATGAAAGGTAGAACTTCTGAGTAAAGATTGGGTTTGTGGGTCCTGCTAAATCAATAAAACAAGGTTGCACAAAATATTGTGATTTTTCATATTATATTTTCTCACTATTAAATTATATATCATATTATATTATTATATTATTTTTATTACTATATAATTAGAATTAATTACTAAATTTAAATGATTTAGGAATGAATGAATTCGATTGAAATTTAAAAGCTCCCAATAATTGAAATGTCCTCAGGTTTAAGTACCTTGATCATCCTACTTAAGACCAAACCAATAATCATAATCACCTCCAATCCCATTAAACCAAAAACATTCTTTCAAAAAATTACAAGGTATAAAATTGATTGCAACATAGATATTATAATCATAATCACCTCCAATCCCATTAAACCAAAAACATTCTCACAAAGAATTACAAGCTATAAAATTGATTGCAAAATAGATACTAAAATGTTCAATCAACATAAAGACTTAAAAATAATGAACATGCCATCTTTTAAAAGCTTATGGCTATTAAACTCAACACAAATTTCAAGGTACATTAGTAAATGGGAAAAACATTAGCAAAATAAAGGGCCCCCAAATAACTAAGCTACTAAACTCAACATAAATTTCAAGGTATGTTAGTAAATGGGAAAAACATTAACAAAATAAAAGGCCCCAAATAACTAAGCTACTAAACTCAACACAAATTCCAAGGTACATTAGTAAATGGAAAAAAACATTAGCAAAATACTTTGTTTCCTTTAATTTACAACAACCACTTAATTAACAAGTTTATGGACAATTTTATGAAAATCCAAATCCTCGAGGAGCTTAGTAGCACCTAAGGATTGGTAAAAATCGTGGCAAAACAAAACATTGATAAAAGACTAAAACCCCATTTATTAAACCCAAGAGGAAAAATTGGAGGCAAAAAGGTCTAGTCTTTTCTTCATAGATGATTTCTTCTATGTTTTTTTTACACAATAGATATAAAATCTCATACAGCTAAATACTTACACATTCAATGTGTTTTGCAAAGATATGATCAAAGTTAAAAAAAGAAGTCTTTTAATGAATTTTTCGAAGTTTTGAAATCTAGGGAAACACAACTCTTTATAGTGACCTAAGTGCCTATAACCCTATGATCACCTAATAATGTGCATGTTCATAATTAGTTGGAAAGATCATAGTTGACAAATATTATTATATGCATAGTTTTGATTCTATTGCTGTTATATATGTATTCTTGGGCTTTGTTGTGGATATGGTGGATCAAACGGTGAAGGAAGGAAGTGGGTACTAAGGTTGGTGGAATTTTAATGGCTCTTTTAAGTGAAAAAAGTGACAATCATATTAACCTTTAAAAAATAGTCTGAAATCATAGTAGAAGTTGTAATTAGTTTCATTTTTTTAATAGTTCAAACACTAGAAATGGAGAAATGATACAAACATGCAAATAGGGAATGCAAGAGGAGACTTTTAAAATAAGAACCTAGTCCAAATCTGTTGATGCTTGCTTTTCCAAATTGTTTTCCAAGAACTCAATGTCTTCTTCAGTTCACTTCTAGAAAGCTTGTTTGATCTCAAGTTGTCCTTCACTTGCCGAGGCATAACCGTATATTTTATCCTTCTTCTTGCATGTATAACTAACCCAATCTTTATCCATTGAAACTAATTCTTTAATGAAAATGAAATGAGTTTTTTTAGTGCAAATTTTATTAACTAACTATAAGGTTATCCTTTCTTACATTAGTTATTAAAAAGTGAACTATAACATGAACCCTAAAAATTGTGGAAAACATAAAACTATCTTCTAACCAAATTTTGTTACTATAATGGTAAAGTTAACATGATGTGGGCAAATCATAATTATATAGAAATTATTTGTGGTAAAGTTAACTTGACGTGGGTATCATGTAGATGCTAGGAATATTTTGAAATATGTTATTTTTGCTAGAAAAAAATTGTAGTAGTCCAAAAAAAAGTAATTTTTCACTAAACGTGTAAACAAATAAAAAGATAACAATACAGACTTGATTTGTTGGAAGTTAATAAAACATAGAGAATCATGCACTATTTCTGCATACAATTTTTCCTATCATTACTCCGACAAAGATGAACCTCCAATAGAAGCTTAAGCAATTTTAATTGAACTTCCATCAAGCTGGGATATGATAAGTTTCTTAAATAGCATTAAATTCTTGCAGGTGTCAAGAAAAATCTCAAAAACTTTGATGTAGAGGTTTACGCACAATCAAATACATAAACTATTTATCATTAGATCTCAAAAACGTGATAAGATGGTGGTATTCTACAATTTGTGTATAGTCTCCAAATTTCTTATCATGTGGAATACGAATTTCAACAAGGAGCTAAAGAAGTCCATTAAGAGCCTGTGGGTTGTAATTATATTTCTTTAAATATACTCTTGATAGGCAGTGACATATAAGTTTCAATAACTAAATATAAAGCTAACTCTATAAATGTGGATGAATGGACAATTTGCAAGTGGCGGATTAATAAAGAGAGATAAGGTAGATAACCATAACCATTTTAAGGGCCACTAATTTTATAAGTCCATAAAAGCTTAGTAAGGAACAAAAAAAATAATCTATTAATTTGTGACTAAAAATTGTAGTTGAGAAATGTTTTAAGCTCTATTGTCATATAGCAGTAAGTTTGCCCTATAAAATAATATTTATATGCAAGAAAATATATTATGGAAAAAATTGAATCAATTATACATTGCTTACTTGTTATTTGATCTTTGAATTACAGTACTGAACAATGATATGAGTTATTTTTCTCTTTTAATCAGATTTATAATGAATCATGTATTATGATCAAATATTTGACATGTTAAAGCATTAGTATATATTAATTTCTTTCAGAATATAATTATAATAAAAATATGGTTTGAAAACTTGAAAAAATAAAATTACACATTCTAATTTACAATATGCAAATTAGCACCTTTATAAATTATAAAATTCATCTTTATTAATATACATTCATAAATTAATTAATGTGAGGGTAACTTAATTGAGTCTTTTTTTAGCAAATCACATCTCAAACTTGATTCTCTAATTGGGGAAATTAATATGCTTTGAACTAGTATAAATAAGCCTAAAAGTGTTGGTCATCTGAATATAAAATAAAATACACATTCATAAACATACTCACAACTTCACTGCATGATTTCAAACACATATAATTTTATTTACTGTAAGTACAATATGAACTTTTAAAAAATGAAGATTAGTATCTATGGACCATCAGATCCTAGGTCAACTGTTTACCCACTAAAGTGCTACTTACATTGATATAGATGCTACATTTAGAGATAAGATTCCTCACCAACAATAGTTGGCTTTAAATAAAAGTTACTATTTGCATTTGATTCATAAAGTAATGAATCCACAGGTAGAGTGATGGTTTTGGTTGTCACAACCGTAGAATAAAGTAATCTATCCTTGGCATGTGCTGATATATTATGTGTAAAAAGTTGTAAGAAAAAGAATAATAAATCATGATGTGTTCTTGAAATTTATGTTGAAGAAACATTGACTTTACAACTTATAGGTTCTAAACATCTAGACCTAGCCAAATTGTGTTGATAGTGTATGTTCTAAATGTCTTAAGCTGATTGAAGCATGTTGCATTTATAGATTTATTTCATATTCTATTCCTATGGAAGAAGAATTAGCAATTTCTTTTTTAATGTATATTGTGCCTTAGCAAATATTCTTGTTCATATGAACAACAACACAAGGCCAATACAAACTCTCTTTGAGAATGCAATACATTTGGTGGTTTAGTATGCATTTCATACATCATGATAGGTAGTTGCAAGTGTAGTAGTGGTTATCTTTGTAATAGATTTAGTCTGTGGAATCTGTCTTTATAAGGCAGTCATGTTTCAATTTGCATGTATTTCGACCGTTGTCACTAATTGAATGAATTATTGAATTAAATTTAGTTAGAGATTATAAAAATTTAGATTCTATTAAATTATCTCTTTAATCAATGCAATCTTATATTTACTTTTTTTTACTGTAGGTCATCTTATTAAGAAATGGAGGCTATTTCTGTTTTGTATGTTGTGGAGCTAGTTTGTACTCTTGGTTGGAGCAGGTTCATTTGTGAATCAGACCGACAAATGGTGGTTCAAATGGTACTTTTTTCTAATTGAATAAATTTTTACTCTCTTCTATTTCATATTAAGAAAAATATGAGACAAATTTACCATATTTTATTTGCCCTAGAGTGAAATATAGCCAGGGTGTGGTAGAATGGTTCTACTATGCATCTTGACAATCTAAATCTTGGATTTTCAGCTTGCAAAGTGCAATTACAATTCACATTCTCAATTTTATTTAAGATTCACTCTTCAAAAGAAAAAGTACAATTAAATTCTTGATTTGGCAATATTAATCTAAATTTTTTACCATTCCAACACACGTTCATGTCTATTTTTTTTGGGATAGAGATGAATTTCAGATTTCAAATGTCCTAATAATGATTAGAGCTAAAATTCTTGGTCTGAAAATATAATTGTCAGTTTATAGAATTCCCAAAAACAATTAACAGTAAATTTCCAATCTAAAATAAGAAAATAAGCACAATTCTAGCCATAATTTTCAATCTTAAAACATGAACATGAACATTCAGTCCTCTATCAACCGATAACACTATTACTATTTAGATTTTTAATTCTTTGAGCTAGCATATCAGCATTCAAATATCAAATATAAACGCGGTAAGACAAAATTCAAGTTAATGAGCAATACCACACAATAATGATTTAGGTTGTAGTTACCACTTATTATTATTAGAGTTTTGAGGATTGCAGCATTGCACAATTTTAGTGATGTCTTACATTGCTTTCCAAATCTACTCTAGCTTCTGGGTTAAATCATGATAATTATTGCATTTGGGTGGAATGTTAGGATATAGATTCTTGGGATTATCATCGATGTTTTTTATCTGAATCTTGGTATCTTTGGATAATGAGAACATGTCCTATTTTGGACATTTTGGAGAAGTTCTTAGAAGACGGTCCTTAGTATCTCGATTGTTGAGAATCTTTTTTGAATCTCCCAACAAAGAAATATGAATCTTTGTATTCATTCTTTTCAAATATTAGATTTTTCTCTCTAAGATATGAATCACAATTCAAACTTCCAAAGTGCAATTATCATTGAGTTCTTGGTCTGGAATAAGTCAAGTTTTCAAACTAGGATTTAAACATTGGGCTTTCAACCTTCCAAAGTACAATTATGGTAAAAAAAAAATTGAGATAGAAATGCAAATATCAGATTTTCTATTTTCGAAAGCAAAATAACAGTTGAAATTCTCAAACCAAGGTCCAGGTGAATAAACATCAAGTTTCCACTTTCCAATGCACCTCTATAGTTATATCTTTCAAATATACACTGGAGATTCAATCTTCTCAAGCACGATTACTGCCAAGCTCTCAAGCTAGAAATGTGGATCTCAGATTTTGTATCATCCAAAGCACAATAAAATTTGAAATTCTAATACGAGATACATGAATATTGGGTTTTCAATTTCCAAAGCACCATTGAATACCACAATCTCATAATTCATTCTTCCAAATCATGATCAAAGTTAAATTTTCAAACTACAAATGTCAATTGCAGAAGCACAATTATAGCAAAATGTGAGGATGGGCATAAGTTTTTAAATGGAGATAAGATCCAATTTATCCTTAAACCAAGTGAATCAAGTAGTGGACTCAAGATCTAACTTGGTTACAGATGCAACCGTGGACTTTTTCTTAGATATATGTGTTCTTTAGGGTTTTTGTTTGAAACTAGAGTAAAATGTTGCATTCAACTGAGTTAGTAAATCTAGACAAATGATAATTTATTTACTAAAAATTATTGTTTACTTAAATGTTAGTATGAAAGTTAATAGATTAAAATGAAATAATATTTATTTGTAAAGTTTTATGTATTCACATTTGTATTTGCGCCCTTTCAATTTGGAGATTAAGAAAATGAGTTTGCATTATAGTTAAGGGATGATTTGTAGTGTTAGCATTTTATATCATATTTGAGTTATTATCTGGATTAAATGCATTGGTGTATATGTTTAATCTTAAGGCAAAATAATTTTTTAAACTAATCCTAAAATTTTGCCAAAGATTATGAATATGGAGCGCTCATTCGAAAAAAGGGGTCCTATAAAAGAAAATTGATTGAGCCCATCACAAGTGAATAAAATCAAGTCTATGAAATTTAAAATTTAGAAATATTTATTAAAACTTTAATAATAATGAAATCCAAAAAACAATACAAACATCTAATTGATTACAATGTGTGGAGAACTAAATACAATAGTACATTGCTTTTGGCAGTGGTAAATAATAAAGTGGAATTAATTGTGATCATACTATATTTAATACGTCAGTCATATTTTGGCTTAGCACGTCTTCAATAAATTTAATAATATTCATACCGTGGTGAATCTGGGTTAGATTAACAAACCATGCATGGTCACTAAACTTAATCTTTTACTTGGCAATGTTATGCGGCGGAATCCAAAACTCTTTTATTGTAGTTAAAACATTTCTTGAAAAGATTTTGAGCAAAGATAAATATTCATCATCTTCACAAACCCTACCACCAGCATAATTCTTTGACTGCATATTTGGAAGTGATTTTCTCAGACTGGTTGATAGGTTTTTGATATATCGTCCGCTTTGAAATTGTCAGTCTTGTGATACTCATTTTTGAGGCTAAGTTAGTGATGTTGAAGACTTTCCGCGTGGGTTTCCAATTTGGTGCATGATAATAGAAGCCAGAGCTTATGGAAGGTAAAATGATCAATTTTTTTTAGTGGTTTATTATGAAGAATAAGTATCATTTTCTTGTCGGTTGTTGCTCAATCTTTTTGTTTGTACATGTGACTTCTCCTCGCATATCTTTTGTGAGAGGTCGAAGAATTTAAGGAACACAGACAAGTTTTTGGTTTTCACTTCACCGTGATTTTGGGTATTGATAGAAGATGTATCTCATTTTTTTAAAGAAAGCCAAGGTTTGCTTGCTGACATTATCTCAAGTATAAATTAGGACTTTCAAGATTGTGATTTTTTTTTTTTTTTAGTTAAAATGTTATTTGTCGGTTTTCTTTTTTCACTCTAATCTAAAAAATGAAGTATTGAAAAGATCTTAGTAACAGATGGTTTGAAAAGAAACTTGTTTGGTTTCTTCAGTTGCTCAACAGTTAAAAACATAGTTGTTCATTTTTTGTTTTATGAAGTTGTTATTTATCATCTTCTTCTAGAATATGGGCCTCTCCTTGAACAAGCCCAACCACTTCCTCTTGACTTTCCACCATCTATTTGGGCTTCTAGACCATGATCCTCTTTATCCAATGTTTTGAATCTTTATTGGATTTTAGAGGATTGTGCCTGGTATAGTGCCTTGATTTCTTACGTGTAAAGAACAGAAAGAGAAATGTTTCATACTTAATAGCTTGAATCTATTTCCCCAGTTTAGAAACTAACTCAATAGAAGTAAGAAGATCAATGGAATGAACAATATTAACATATATCATTGCATACAACAATTGGTTCCTCATAAGTGTGTCATAATATCAATAGAAAGAAGCTTGCCAAAAGAGCTTACTATCCTACTAAACACATCCTCATGTTAATATTTGAGAGGAATCCCTGAGAGATTAACCAAACATGAACAACATTTAAAAAACCATCTGATAAATCTAACTTAAGAATCCATTTTTTAAGTGCCAAGGAAGCTTTATCAATAACCTAGGGCCCTTGATGTAAAATGTTCGTGAAGTACCCAACACAAGAGAAATTAAAAGAAAAGATTCATTTGGGCATAGTAAAGACCACAATTTGCCCCTTAAGCTTTGATCATTTTTGGCAGAACATCCCTCACAATATCAATATTGGGTTTAGGACCTAGGAACATTCCCACTAGAGAAAGAACCATGACTAAGATACTATGGTCAATAACATGGTCAAGTACAAAGATGATAAAGTTTGTTTTCCTCAAATTTGAAATATTGTGAGTAGGGGGACCTAAATTTCTCTATAGGTTTAACCCCAAAGAGATAAGCCCATTGTCTAACCTTATCATTATCTACCTACCTTACCCTAGATGAGGAGAGAATCTCCTTCCGAGGACAACAAGTGTGTTATTGGGGAGAGTGGGAATAAAATTTTGACACATAAGAGAATGGTCTAAGGGTTTAGTCACACCAAGGGGAAGATCTATAGTTAACTTACCTTCTAGGTACACCTAGGCCCCTAGCCCAAGATAGAAATTTTACAGGTCTTCGTCCTCTGAATTTGCACTCATTTGTCCTATGCCTAATCATTTTTCCTGAAGACCCATATTCTGAACCACACCAACCACATTAGTCAGAGATCCGAGTTTCATCACCTAAAACACTTTCTAGTATGCTTTGTGCTCTATCATTCCTTAACAATATTTTAGGAATTGTTGATAAAAGTGGACATAAAAATATTTCTTTAATTTTATTATTGCTTTAACCACACAAATCCAAATGGTGGTGTTGCACAAGATGTGACAATTTGTTAGTTATTAGATTACCTTTGTAGGTGCAAAGATATATTTGCGTTTACAAATTTGACCTCAACCTCCAATCTTGCCTTAACCTCCAAATTTGTAGGTGCAAAGATATACTGAGAAGATGCAAGGAAAGCATATAGATTGATTGTATTTGATGAACTCCTTATGTGCAATCTATTATGCGCTCCTCTCTATTCCACCTCAGAAAATAAATTCACTTCCAATCTAGACGATGTTTTATGGACTGGCTTCCCTACGAGAATGTTTTTTTCTGACTGGCTTCCTAACAAGAATAGCTTTTTCTGATGGCAGCTTCTGTCAAAATAAAAATAAAATAATTAATACAAATAAATAGACAAGCAAAATTTGCTTTCCACTCAAAATCAATTGTTTGCGTATTACCTTGAGTCCAGAAATGCAATTCTGTACCCATGAATATCCATGCAAACGGACTTCAATTGTCAGACTTTTCAACCCTTGCCACTCGCCCTCTAAAAAACCTTCTACATTCTCCAGCTTTTCACAACTAGTAACCTTCAATTGCTTCAGATGATGTTGATGTGCAAGGCTTGTCAACGATGTCAACCCTTCACAGTCTTTCACTTCAAACACTTTAAGCGCTGTTAGCCCTGATATTGATATTGTTTTTAATTTAGGACAGTCCCCCACTCTAAGATATTGAAGACCTGTTAGAGAAGATAGCCCTGATACTGATATTGTTTCCAATTCGGGAAAATTTTCCAGTGTAAGAGACTGAAGTCTGGGACAAAACTCTCCACTCACTAGCAGCTTTTCAATTTCACCTAATCCCCTGAAATGAATGGTCTCAAGGTTAGTCATACGGCTTGAATCTCTTCCTCTGCTTAGATTCAAACTCCTTTCTCTGTAGAAAACGCTACCATTTGATAGCAATCGCAATGATCTAAGAGTACTAAGCTGTTTAATTACTTCTAGGAGGGATGTAATATCAGTCAACTCAAAAGAATCTGTAAAATCAGTCTCCTCAGAAGAATCCTCTATTTTTTCAAGGATAAACCAGCCTCGACATAATTTAAAATAACCTCTACAAAATCAGGCATCTCAGAAGAATCCTCTGTAAAATCAATCCTTTCAATCTCCTCATACTTTGAATAGTCCTCTATAAAATCAGTCTTCTCAAAAGAATCCTCTATTTCCAATTCTTCCAAATGACTGAACATTCCTATTAAATCTGGAAGCTTTCCCAACCGGCTACAGTCCATAATTCTTAGCTTTCTCAACTCGAAACTAACCTGCCATTCACGGTTGCTCTGAAAAATAAATTAATTATCAGAAGTAGAAAACCCTGGATAAACTAAGTGTTCTTATATGACTTATTTACAGCAAAAGAATGGTGAAATACCTGGGTATTGGTCTACAACTGTTGACGAAAAGCTCTCCACAAATCTGTCATGTTGAGAACTGATAAATAATGCAATTTTCGCAGAGGAACCCATAGAGGAATTTCTTTTGAGTGGCCATGTTTTAAAAATCGAAAATCGAGTCCCAGGAGATCAGTCTCAGCAGAACCATTTGAATTCCCAATAAAATAAGTAATTTCCGTGTTGGACGAATCCCAGAATGAATGGAAACACCTGCCTTTTGTTTCTCTCAGGATGTGGCGAAATCCTTTTTCTTCCTGCGTGCAAGGATCAGGGTTAATTGTGCAGTCACCTCAAAAAATTTGAAAATAAATTGATTGAATTTTTTTCTCAAAAAGCTTTTTAAACAATTTTTTTTTAAAACAGCAAAGCAGGAGCACACCAGAGATCTAAGAATGTCTGGTCTCCAGAGACGAGGAGGGCCCAACTCGTCTGCTATCTGCCTTCCCAGATCGCGGAGGTGATCGTGCATTTCAAATCTACCATAACTCACTACCTCAACCAAGCACTTGTCTTGCAGGGTCTGAACTGCATGTTCACCGCTCCAACCGAACGCTCGCCAAAACGATTTAGCCATACTTAAATTAGCTCTGTAATTTTTATTAAATAGACAAGCAATATCTATAAAGATCTGTTTCTCCTCTGAATCCAGACCATCAAAGCTAATTTTAAGCCTTCGCATTATATCCTTGGGCTGAATTTTCTTCACTTTTTCAATTTCAAACTCCCAATAACGCTCATTCCTACCTTTCAGATGCGCACCCAAAACTTTCAGAGAGAGGGGCAAACCTCCACAGAATTACAGGAAGCTTTCAACCAATTTCTCATATGTAACGGGGGGATCCAGTAGACGAAAGGCATGGCTACAGAAGAGATCTTTGGCCTGGACCCTGTTCAGTCCCTTCATCTTATAACGGATATCTGCATCCGTTAACATACTTTGGTCTCGGGTTGTAATAATTACAAGGCTTCCAGAGCGCATACCTTGAGGTAACAGGGCATCTAACTGGTCTAAATGATCGACATCATCTAGGACTATAAGAAAACTCAATTGCCTAGCTCTTCCAAGACGTTGTTTCAGCTCTCCAATTCCATGGTCCACACTACTAATGTTTGGACCTTCAATCTTTAGAAGATCTTTCAAGAGCTGACTCTGCAAGCAGCGCAATTCACCTCTGGCATGTGATTCTCTGACATCAAACAGGAAAGATGATCCATGGTAGGCTGAACTCTTATTGTTAAAGAATTCTTTTGCAAGGGTTGTCTTGCCAGACCCTCCAAGTCCATAGATCCCTGCTATCGTGACCTTGTCTACAGTTTTGGCTCTTTTGTTCCTCCTTGTCTCTGAAAAGCTACTTTCAAAATCTTCAACAATTTCAGCAAGTCCAACAGGATATTTCGCAACATCAAGCAGTATTTTATTTTTTCTCTGTTGCACCTCTTGTAGCACACGGGAAACAATATTTTCACACAAATTGCTGAAGTCCAAATCAGTTTTATTTATAGTGAGTCGTCACACTACAGTAAAATTAATGTCATGATTTGAAACAAAAAAAAAGAAAACCAAGATAAATGGGTGCAGTAATCTTACTCTAGATGCGAGAAAGGGCTAAGTTCATAACCAGATATGTCTGCAGCGGATTGGATGGCCCTTTTTTCATTCATCGAGTTTTTCAAGATACCTGCCTTTGCTTTGATAATCAGAAAATGCCTTCGAATACTGAGACTTGGGGTTCTCGGTGTGACGAATCTCCCAGGGTTCCACATCATACAAAATTGGAATAAACAAAGTGTCAGTCTGTTCCAACATAAGAACAAGCTCGTCTAAACACCAAGAGGACTCTGCATATCCTCTTGAGAAAATGGCAATTTGCACAAGAGATGAGCTGATAGCATTTCGAATGGCAAAAGTGATGGAATCTCCCACTTGTATCTCTGGACGGTCTAGAAATGCCCTGCACCCTTTTTCTCGAAAAAGCTTATACAAGTGTTTAGCTAGGGTTTCCTTGACATCAGGGCCCCGGTGGCTGATGAAAGCGTCATATAACTTGGGAGATGCAATTGAATTAGAAGAAGAGGAAGCCATGAAAGCATAACAACAATTGCAAATTGCTTGAAGTTTTCTAAAGCAGTGTTACCAGCGCTCGATTTAACGGGGGATAAAACAATATCTGATAATTTGTAAAGAGTGGTAAGTAAATGCCAAGGATTAGCAGGGAAGTGAGGAGTATTGCAGGGCCAAGAGCAAAAGAATATTGAGCTGGATACACCAACAGCAAAGAAAAAGCAAAATAGTTTTGGGACCACAAGCAAAAGAATTGTGTCCATTATTGAAGACAACAATGGAGAGCATCTTGAAAATTTGGCTTTCTCAAAAGCAAAACAAAACCTTTTATTTTCATTCAACACTTGAATAAAATCCAACGATCAATCGTCCCTATTTATCTAAGGACATGGACGACCATTCCAACACGCACAACTGTAGAATTTTAAAAATCAAATCAGAGGAAAGGGATGAGAAACTTCAGGGCAAGAAAAGAGAAGGCGACTTAGTTGACTTCCAAAGCTTTTTAAAAGGCAATTAAAAGTTGGTGATCTGAAGTTCAACTTCCTGGCGAGTGCAAATGTCTTTTTCGACTGCTATAAAGAGTGTTTCTGGTGTCGGTCGGATATTTCGTAGCAGGTGGTAATGCAATTCGTGGAAATGGGAAGCACAGGAATTTACTCATTCGTAAATGAGATGCCCAGCGTCATTTTGTACGTCACGCAAAATCTGACGTCTTTAACTTGCAGGAGTGGTGCATGATTTGTAGTTACGCGTTTAGGGTTAAAATTATGAGCAAGAAATTACTCCATCCCTGGAGGTGACTCAACGTAAAGAATAAAAGTTCACTCCTCTTTTTTCAGTATTATTAGTCTTATGGGCAGAGACTAAAGTTTTCACCTGCTTATTTCTAATTAATCTATGCTTTGAAAATTGTGTCACAAATTTATAAGCTATGGTCCTCTCAAATAATTCAATTAAAACATAAATTTATATTTTTATTGCTATTTGATGATTGACTCTGGCCAATTTTATCAATAGTCTTTTTTATTTTTAGGTTAACAAATTGAGAAAAAAAAATAAGAGTCCACCTATCTATGAGTCATGGACAGATGGGATTGTTAAAATGGTTCAGCTGGCTGTGTGCATGCTTCTGTTGTGTGGCATCCTTCCCTTATATTATTTAGATTTGTAATTCTATAATCGTAATTAATAGTTATATGGAATTGTTCATATAGAAGGCACCTTCTTGCCCTACAAGATTTGTACTTGAAACCATTCTCTTAAAATATAGATTCACCTGTTTGACATAATTTTAGGCCAGATAAAATGTTGTGCTTATTAATAACTGCTGACTGACACCAAGGTATATATTAATGGTAGATAAAATGTTGTGCTTATTAATAGCTGCTGACTGACACCAAGGTATATATTAATGGTAGATGAATTTTACATCGGAAATGGAAAATGATTCTTTTATAAACTTCAATTTGTGAATGGTTGTCAAAAAGATTTGTTTTGTATTGGAAATGAAAGTTGATTCTTTTATAATTCAGAATATGAATGGTTGTTTAAAAAATCTGCAATATATGATACCCATCATACATAAAGAGTCAAACTGGACACAAACAAGATGTGAACTTTCTCTTTTCAAAATATAAACTCCACAGAATTGACCGAGTTTTTAAATCACATAAAATGGTGCTTACTTCATAACTGCTCACTGATAGCTATATATGCATTAATTGTATTTCCATTTTTTAAAGGGCTCTGAATCCGTCTTCACTACTTTCATGTCTAATATTCTGCAACTGACACCAGCAAGTACCTACCACTTTGATTTTAGTTATACCAGTCAATTCGCTGATGCCAATCAAGACTCTGCTATTTTATGAGTTATTAGTCCCTGCCTTTATAAAGGCAGAGACTATTGTTTTCATGCTAATTATAACCGATTAATTCTCCTTCGAAACTTTGCAAACAATAATATATCGTATGGTTGACAGTGTTTAATATTTCTAATTTTTACGTCAGACCAAATTTTCCCATTTTCCTATTGGTTGATATGAATTTCCTGAGGGTTTTTGGATATTTTTAATTTAAATTAAGAAGGAAAAAATCATCAAAGTACAGTCGTAGTGCACATGAATTAAATGCGTCTGGCAACCGCAGAGGGAAGAAATAGGAGCGAAATAAATGCGACATTTTCAATTAACCTACCTGTAGCATTAGTTGGTGCTTAGATGCAGGTTGCATGGAGGGTGAGAGTTGGTGTCAGAAGGTAAGACTTTGCCCTTTTTAAAATTTCTTCTTGTTGTTATTTTGTCAGTGCCATGAACGATTCTCCCCATTTAAATAGCTGGAGTCACCTGCAATTTTCTCTTTCTATTTAGTTGACATGCTTTGCTATATTCATATGAAGGGTTTCTGTTTCAATAGCAATGGTTTTTCTATTTTTTCCCCTTTGTGCGTCAGGATAGAAATACATGTTTTTTTCCTCTATTTGGTCACTTCAGCAATCTCCTCTATCTTTGGCTCACTGGAACTGATCACAAGTAATGCAACGTGGTCATTGTTCAAGCTTCAAAAAACTTGTATCTCTTCCTGTGATAATTTTGGGTTGGGAGTGTAGATCTTATTTTGCTTATATTTCCCAAAATCTATTCATATTCTTAACTGATAAGGGTTTTAAAATTTTTTTATCTTTGTTATAAAAATTTATCTTTGTTAATGCTCTAGCATTTACAAAATTAAGGCTTCTTATCCGTTCCAATTGTCAAGCCGCAGACTCTGTAAAACCAGAAACCCTGTTACTTCATTTAAACAAAATTGTGCCTGGGCATGAACCCTACATCTGTATCTGCTTCTGCAGCACTATAGCATGCAGATGGCTACAGATCTCGATATGTTGTAGGGTCCACTGCTATTGACTTCTTAAATGTCTGCTCCGCAAGAACCAGTATTGAATGCCCGCCTTCAGAATCAATTTTTTGGTTAGATCTGCCACCATTTTTGGGTCCTCATTCCAATTCACATCAATGATCTTTTGAATAAACAACAAAGTAACGATGCCATTCGGACTAGCCTTGATAGGCGAAAATTGGTGTTCATACGAATGGCCCAAAACAATAAGCAAATGAAGTTGGATAGAACACAACTTCGTAGGGTAAACTTTTGATTTCTGCTCAGAGGTCAATAAAAGTCACGTGTTAAAGATAATCGGCAATAAACTGTTCTATTATGAAAAAATATAGATTCTCAGCTTACTGCTAAAGAGTGCAATAAATCAGAATCTTGCTATGTCTAACTGAATTAATTAATTAATCACATCACGTTTACGATTTAGCACTCCCTCCAAAACTTAACATTGTTTCCACCCATGCAAAAGGCAGGGACTCCTGCTCCCCAGAGCCCTTGTTTTGTTACATTTCAAATTAAATGTGTATTAAGTAGAGTTGGCTGTTCCGAAAGTCAACTAGTATAGGTAATTAAACAAGGATGGTTTAGGGCAGGCCTAGATATCGATGGTTGTATGGGCTGTTTTTTCACTTTTCCACCTTATATGACAGTTTGGAAATTTATTGGCATGTATCAAGTGTTAGGTTATATTTTTATTTTTATAATTCTCTTTGCTTGGTCATATATTGGAGTTAAATTATTTATTGTGATACTCAAAGCTCTGAGTATGTTGTTCTTGTTTCTATCATTTAAACAAATTAAATTGCCTTTCTGAATGGTAGAAATAAAATTGAGGGTAACAATAAACTTTTCATTTCCAAATTGTAAAATAAATGCTTGAATCAAACTACTTAATTAGCAATTTGGTCTAAGAAGAAGATGATGTGTGCTTCTTGAAAGAAGGCATTTCAAGAAGCAATCTTGGAGGTACTTTGATTATTTTGATTTGTCTATGATGCATCAAGGTGGGCTCCCCATGACTAGTATGTTGGAAAATTTCAGAAATAATGTGAAGGCCTAGATGACCATCATAAGATTTTAGCATAGAGGCCAAAAAAATACTATAGGAAATGTTGTTGACATATATAGTTTTATACCATTTATGTACATTGTCCAAATTTTAAATAAAAAATATTTTAAGAATCTTACATAAAGATGTAGTTTGTTATTATTAGACATTGAGAATAAGTTTTGAAAAAATGGAAACACTAAAAATATATAGATATCACATAGTGAAAAATATACAAAATAATCTGACATATTTCCTTTCCTTATTACAATTCCCTCAAAATATGAAAGAAAAAATTAGAAAATACACTACAAAGAAATAAATTATAAAATAAGTAAACCATTGATTTCTTTGAAAAATTGAACAAAGATTATTAAGAGAAAAATAAAAAAATAACTTATAGACAGAGATATTACAAAATCCTAACAAAAGCATATTTTTTTCACAAAATCTTAGATGCCTTATACAAAAAATCCTAACCATATTTGTCCTCATGTAGTGTTCAAATGACTCAATCTTTATCCCCAAGAATTGGATTCATCAAGTCCCAAAGTAGTATTAAGCATATGGGTCTCAATTAAAAATAGGGCAGTTGTAATTTGATGTTCTAGGTTAAGTCGGTATTAAAGATGAGGGAAATGTATTTGGAAGGAATAGTGAAAGCAGTTGAAGAGAAGGGAAGTTATATATACAATGATGAACATGTGTGAGGAAAGCTTCGAAGAAAGGCAAATATCAAAACATGCATAAACATAAAATAAAATCTTGAATGACGTAGATCACCAAAACCCAAGTCAGCTCTAAATATTTAGGTTATAAAGAGTGGACATAAATATGGATCATTCCATACATAAATATGGATCATTCCATATTTAGTAGATTCATAATGAAGTTAGGAATCCTAGACCTTTTAAGTTATGACTATTTTGAACAGCCTTTGGGATGAAAATATATTTGATTGTGGAGTTAATATGTAGGTCACAATTGGATGAAAAAAGATCATTTCCCACCATCTCCATGATTGCTATCTTCACTTGATTTATTAGGAGATTCTATTTCTTCTCAATTCTCTTTGTAATTATGATATGTTCTTCAAAAGCTAATTTTTTTTTTCCTTTTTTATACTTGGATCTATAAAGGTAGCTATTGGAAAGACATAAAGTGAGTGAAAATCAATAATATTCAAGTGGGATATCAATTTTTTCTTTACAAAAATATTCTAAGATTGATTCATACAAATGCTTGCCTTTAGGAATTTCTATTTTAGAGATTGAAAATGTTGAAAATTATTTCAGTTATCATCTTTTGCACTCTTTAGAAATCAATAGATTTAACCATATCTATTTTAATTTTTCATGATTACATGCCCATTGCCTGATAAAATTTTAGATGTATTTAACTAGTTTATGAACAAAAGCAACTTTTAAAAGTCATATAATAAAATCATTAGAATTAGAGGAAAAGAATGATATTGAGAAGAAGAAGTGGAAACTAGAAATGAAAAGGATAATCAAGATAATCGAAAAGGAAGGCAGAATCAATCAATTAGGAGAATACTATCGCAGGTATGAGGTCGAAGACCAACAATTTTAAACATTTAATCATTAGCTATGAATTAGAAAAATATATTTGGTTCATAGTTTTCAAGTCTAAAAATTGTGGTACAAATAATTAGCCAATAGGCTATTATAAGTGGGCATTTCACCAAAAACCCATCTACTCAAACCAAATACCATTGATTTTTTTAGCCTTAGTTAAAAACTACTCATTGAATAGTAAATGAAGATCCTTGTGCAATCTCATATAAAATCAACTGCATTAAAGATAGAAAGTGTTAAAACAACCCTAAATAAAATAAAATGGCATAAAAACAACTGTTGCAATCTAAAATGAACTTGCACTACAAATGGATTGTGGAAATATGATATTGGTAAAATTGCACGCATGTCTATGAGGACAATCACAACTTAAACATATATTTGTCTTGGTAGACATGCATGTAAAATTAACAATATCAGATTTCCATAATCCATTCGTAGTGCAAGTTCATTTTGGATTTGATTGTGTGTGTTTTTTAGAATCATGGTTTCAGATCACTTTGCGTAATCCATCATCCGCCGGATGAGAGTGTAGGATGCATGCAAAATGTCGTATCATAGGCAAGACATGTGAACTGTTTTATAGAATGCCTGAAAAAAATTTACACCTTGTTGGTGGAAATTTCCACTTTCATTGGTCAAAATTTCCACCAACGTTTGGGTTTTTTTGACCTTTGTTGGTGGAAATTTCCACCAACGCTTAAATTTTTTTCGACCTTTGTTGGTGGAAATTTCCACCAACATCTAAATTTTTTTCTACCTTTGTTGGTCGAAATTTCCACCAACACTTAAATTTTTTTCTACCTTTATTGGTCGAAATTTCCACCAATGCCTCAAATTTTTTCCATCTTTGTTGGTCAAAATTTCCACCTTCATTGGTCAAAATTTCCACTAATGCCTAAATTTTTTTTTGCCTTCGTTGAAAATTCCACCAACGTGCAAATTTTTTTCTACCTTTGCTGGTCGAAATTTTGACCAATTCTTGCATGACCTTAGACAATGGCTTCTTGGGTTTTTGACAAACAGATTGGTCGAACTTTCGACCAACTAGTGAGTTGGTCAAAATTTCGACCAAAAAAAATCGACCAATGGGTTGGTCGAATTTGGTCAAAATTTGGTCAACAATTGGGTCGAAAATTCGACCATTAAAGGTCGAAAATTGAACCCAAATGTACTAGTGATACAAGCCACTATGTAGCACTTGTTTAATGATATAGTCCATCTACAATTTTTTGTATTGAAATCAAAGCTCTTCCTTCTTCCTTTTTATTTAGTAGGACTCTAAACCCCTTTTTTACTTGGATGGATAATGCACTAATACCTTCCATATTATGATGGGAGAGTAAAACTGTAATAATCCTTTCACTTCTATCTCGGATGGATATGGGTCCAATATATGTGGAAGAGTATCTAGGAGATGCAAGGAAAGCATAACATCTTCAACATCTAATTTAGAAGGAATAAGAGGTTTGTATTCGAATCTAATTTCTTCAGCCTCCAAGGAGTCTTCAGAATAGAAAAGTTTACTATAGTAATCAGCAAAAGCCAAAGAAATACAAACAAGATTAGAAACTTCTTGATTATTAATAACAAGCTTGTCAATAGATTCTTTAATCTGTTTTTGCTTGAGAAAATTAAAGAAAAATTTAGACCCTTGATCACCATGCTGGATCCAATTAATCCTAGAATGGAGTCTAGCTCCATGAATTTTAGTCTACTGATGCTTGCTAAAGGCATCCTTAGCAGCAATAGCTTGGTTCAAAAGATCTACATTAGAAGGGTCAGCCTAAACATTAAACTTAGTAGTTTGAAGGTTAGAGCAGAGCAACTGTTCAGTGAATCTGTAGTCCTTGGCACACTTTTGGCCAATGGTTTGCAAGAAAGCTTTCCAAGTCAGGAGATTAGCCTTCCACTTGTCATTCATGAGAGAGTCCTTCATGTTAAAGAAGTTGATGTTCTTGATAAGATGCAAGGCACATAGAACATCATCATCATGCAATAGCTTAGTATTCAGCAAGAATTTGGAAGAGGTAGGTTTATGATGAATAGGATCAAAATTAATGTTGATATGGGTGAACATAGGACAACGATCAGACAGGGTGGTGGCAAAAACCAAAACAATACTACCATTACTATTAGGAAGAAAAGAAAAAATGTCTTTATTGCCATAAAAGTGGTCTAATCTGGAATAGATCCTAGATCGACCTTGCTAGAAATTGCACCAAGTGTGTTAGATTCCAGGATGAGAGTCTTTAATGTTAGCTAGGGGTTCAAACAAATTTTTTGAGGTAATAAACTTAGACCAATGCAGATACTCATAATCCTTCCATTTGAACGGGTTCCCACCAATTTTATCCTTTTAGGACTCAATCATATTGAAGTCTCCTCCAAAAAACCAAGGAATATCAGGGAGACTGGATAGCCAATTCCAGAGGGAGATTCTATCCTTAGTATCATTAGGAGTGTAAATAGAGCAAAAACCAATTTGTTTATTATTAATATTCATAGTAAACCAGATAGCCCTTTGACAGCGGGAAACACCATTATTAGTTATGAGCTTCCCCCACTTGGGATTAGCAAGGACAACAATTCCACCTTTACCCCTAACATGGCTAGAGTAAAACTTAATGGCAACCTTCCAAATAAAATTAAGGTTGATATCAAGCAAGAAACTAGTAGCTTTAATTTCTTGCATCATAAACAAATCAACAAAGTTAAAAGAATTTAAAACATGCTTAACAACATATTTTCTATTCGGAGACTCAAGCCCCCAAACATTCCAGGATAAGCAATTCATTGAGACACATTGCAAGGGGTTTGGGATGTATCTTCAACAGTCATGCTGGGACAACAAGGAGCATCCCCAAGATTCTTATTAGCAAAATTGTTTTTGGACCTTGGTGGCCTCCCATGCCTACTAGTGGAAATGGAGTCTAATTTAGGATACTCATCAAGGATTGATGACTCCATATCCGTATTGAGATCAAAGAGAACAGATCCAAAAGTAGGAATGACTTTGAAAATATAACCATCCTCAATTTCCTTAAACACCTTTGGTGGAGCTTTTGGCGGATTCAAGGCAGGCTTGACTGCTTCAATGGAAGAAGCAGGATGCTCAATCGGGACAACACTTAGCGGGGGATTTAATATGGGAGGAGAATCTGGATTAACATAATTGGATTTAGGGTTAATCAAAGTAATCCCTCTCCTCTTTTTCCTATTTCTAACAGGAGTAAATCCATCATCTAATTCAGGCCCTGACATAGTCTCTGGAGGGGGAGATAAATTCAAGTTAAGAGCAAAGACAACTTGGTTAAAATTTGAGGAAATAGGAGCCTTCATAGTAGGTTGACCATCAGATTTAGAAGCAACTAGGGGGTTAACCGGCAAAGGGGACTTGGGAGGGGGATTATTGGTATTGGAAGACTTAGCAGAAGGCTTATTAAGGATGGGACAATCTCTACGCCGATGACCCTCCTTCCTGCACAAAAAACAAGCATTCAAGCCCGCTAAAATTTCAATAGGACAAACAAAATCTTCATAAGCACATTAATATTAATTTCAGACGAAATTTCTTTGCCAAGAAGGAGTGATAAGAACCCTAGCATCCATATGTGGAACTAATCTAATAGTTTCATCCATCCTGATAATTTTGCCCAAATTTCCCAATAGCTGTGGCAAAAAATGCAAAAGAAATGGTGGTAAATTTTTTACAAGAATCCACCTGGGCACCGAGAGGGCCAAAACTTCCTCATGGATGGCCTAAGGGGTCCAAGCCAATGCTCGGAAGGACGTCGACCCAACCATCCAATATTGCTTTTTCAGAACCTCTTGTTGAGCTTCATGGTTAGCGAAAAAGATAACAAAAATCCCTTTTGAAGTTGTCTAGAAAATGTTATGTGAAACCCTAGTTTGGTATTCTAGAAATTATGAAACCGATCATCCATAAACTTGCGTGGAGGGCATTTTTTCAATTTCAATGACAACAAAAAAGATTGCAGTGTCTTTAAGCCTACCTTTCTCTTTAGTAATTTCGGCAACCATCTCAAAATTAGGAATTAAAGAAAAATGAGCCGAGGAAGCCAAAGGGCTCTTATCATCCTTGGCAATCTCATAGTTGTTAGGGCCAGCAACAACAAACCTCGCATGTTAATGAATACCATCTGCTGAATTGGACACTGCCTTTGAGAAAGGTTTAGGTTGAAAGAATTGCTAGCGATCGAAAGAGGAATACCATTAATGTGTGCAGAAGCATTAGCTGAAGGAGGAGGTATGGGGAGCTACTTGGAAGTAAAAGCATCACTTGGAGCGCTGGGAGAAGAACAACCACCATTGACAGTCGTACGTGCGAGGACATCCAGATGTCCACTACCGTCGACCCCAAACTTTTCCTTTGCCACCATGCCAGTAGCGAGCAAGATCAGAGACCTAGCTCTTGCGTTGGACGTAGAGATAGAAAACAGCGAAAAAATGGAGTGAAAAAGAGCAGAGCCAAATCGCCAAATTCCAACTTTGAAAATTATTGCATTTGCAGTTTTTACATTGATTCGACAATTTTTTGCATATAGAAACGCTGGTTTGTGTTTTCGTTTGCAATCGCACCCAAAAAACCTCAAGAATCTTTCAAAATTTCATAGGGCAGAAATTTGCATTCACAGGGTAGAAATTCGCATTCGTCGTAAAAATTTTTTTTCTAAAAGCATACTAATCAAAATAATTATAATTTAATTTACTACATCTAAAAATATTTGTATTTCCTTTTATCTCGATTTATTTAGTTTTTTACTAACAAAGCTTTTTATTTTAATTTCTTAAAAAATAGATGATTTATATCTCCAAATATTATAATTTAAATAGATATTTTATGTAGTATTTATTAAATTATTTTAAAAATTATATTCTATTTATAATAAGTTTTAAACTTTTGACATGTAAATGGTTCTCAAATTTAACTTAAAAGAGTAAAAGTTAACATTAACACGCTCACACCATTCCACTCCCCCATTCTACCATTGTAGAATGCCTATTGGCATTAATTAGAAATATTCAATTAGGTTAAAAACAAAAAATGAAAATTTATAGTAAAAATATAAAATACTATAATTAAAATTTAGTCAAATGACTTTTACTTCCTAAAAATAATTAAAATGATTATTTGTTAATCAAACTAGGAAATGATACCCAAAAAAAATTTCATTTTTGCAAATATTATAGTTCTCAAGGCTAACTTGAGAGCATTATATTTTACATATGCAAAAGAGATATGCAATAATAAATGAGTCTTCAATAATGCTTCAAACACTAATACATCTATACAAGCCACTATATAGAACTTGTTTAATGATATAGTGTATCTACAATTCTTTGTATTAATATCAAAGCTCTGCGTTCTTCCTTTTTATTTAGTAGGACTCTAAACCCCTTTTTAACTTGGATGGATGTTGTGCTAATACCTTCCATATCATGATGGGGAAGTAAAACTGTAATGATCCTTTCACTTCCATCTCGGATGGATATGGGTCCAATATATGCCTCAGAGTAAGTAGGAGAAGCAAGGAAAGCATATATAGTGATTGCATTTGATGAGCTCCTCATGTGCAATCTCTGATGCGCTCCTCTCTGCATCTCAACAACTGCTTCGATGCCGGCCACCTCAGAAAATAAATTGACTTCCAGTCTAGACGATGCTGTATTGACTGGCTCCCCTGAAAGAATGGTTTTTTCTGATGGCAGCATCTGAAACATTTAATATGCCAAAATAAAAATAAAATAATTAATACAAATAAGTAAACAAACAAATTTGTATTCTAGTCAAAATTAATTGTTTGCGTATTACCTTGAGTCCATAAATGCAATTCCGTACCCATGAATATCCATGCTTAGGGACTTCAATTGTCAGACTGTTCAACCCTTGCCACTCGCCCTCTTCAAAACCTTCTACCTTCTCCAGCTGTCCACAACGAGTAACCCCGAATTGCTTCAGATGACGTTGATGTGCAAGGCCTGTCAATGATCTCAACCCTTCACAGTCTTCTACTTCAAACACTTTAAGCGCTGCTAGCCCTGATACTGATATTGTTTCCAATTTGGGAAAATTTTCCACTGTAAGAGACTGAAGTCTGGGACAAAACTCTCCACTCACTACCAAATTTTCAATTTTATGTAATCCCCTGAAATAAATGGTTTCAAGGCCATTAATACTGCTTGAATATCTTCCTCTGCTTAGATTCAAACTCCTCCTTCTGTAGAAAACACTGCCATTTGACAGGAATCGCAATGATCTAAGAGTACTAAGTTGTTTGATTGATTCTAGGAGGGATTCTAAATCAATCTCATAAGAATCAGTTCGGGATTCTTGTTGGATGTCAAGTGCAGCTATCATGTTGCAATGCATTGCCTCTGAAGAATACTCCTTTCTCATTCGTAGCTCAAAAGAATCCTTCTCTATAACATCAAAATTAATACCCTCTGTAAAATCAAAATTAATCCACTCAGGCATTGTCTCTGTAAAATCAAAATTAATCTTCTCACGCATTGCCTCTAAATAACTCTCTGAAGAATTACTCAATGCCTCTAAAGAATCCTCTAAAGAACTATTTGAAGAATTACTCAATGCCTCTAAAGAACTCTTTGAAGAATTACTCAATGCCTCTAAAGAATCCTCTAAAGAACTATTTGAAGAATTACTCAATGCCTCTAAAGAACTCTTTGAAGAATTACTCAATGCCTCTAAAGAATCCTCTAAAGAATACTCTACCATATTCTTCAAAGAATACTCCTTTAAAGAATACTCCTTTACCAGAAAAGAACTACCAAATGCCTCAAAATAATCCTCAAAAGAATACTCCTTTACCACAAAAGAATCTTCTGTAAAATTAGTCTCCTCACCACAATCCTCTATTTCCAATTCTTCTAAATGACTGAACATTCCTACTAAATCTGGAAGCTTTTCCAACCGGGGACAGCGTATAATTCTTAGCTTTCTCAACTCGAAACTGACCTGCCATTCACGGTTGCTCTGAATCATGAATTAATTATCAAAAGTAGAAAACCTTGGATAAAACTAAGTGTTCTTATATGACTTATTTGCAGGAAAAGAATGGTGAAATACCGGGGTATTCGTCTCCAACTGTTGACGAAAAGTGTTCCACAAATCTCTCACGTTGAGGACTGATAAATAATGCAACTTTCGTAGAGGAACCCATGGAGGAATTTCTTTTGAGTCGCCATGTTTTAAAAATCGAAAATCGAGTCCCAGGAGGTCAGTCTCAGCAGAACCATTTGAACTCCCAATAAAATAAGTGATCTCCGTGTTGGATGAATCCCAGAACGAATGGAAACACCTGCCTTTTGTTTCTGTCAGGATTTGCTGAAATCCTTTTTCTTCCTGCGTGCAAGGATCGGGGTTAATTGAAAAAAATATTGATTGAATTTTTTTTTCAAAAAGCTTTTTAAACAATTATTTTTAAAATAAAACAGTAAAGAAGGAGCACACCAGAGATCTAAGAATGTCTGATTTCCAGAGGCGAGGAGGGCCCAACTCATCTGCCATTTGTCTTCCCAGATCCCGGAGGTGATCGTGCATTTCAAATCTGCCATAACTCACTACCTCAACCAAACACTTGTCTTGCAGGGTCTGAACTGCATGTTCACTGCTCCAACCGGACGCTCGCCAACACGATTTAGCCATACTTAAATTAGCTCTGTAATTTTTATTGAATAGACAAGCAATATCTATAAAGATCTGTTTCTCCTCTGAATCCAGACCATCAAAGCTAATTTTAAGGCTTCGCATTATATCCTTAGGCTGAATTTTCTTTACTTTTTCCAATTCAATCTCCCAATAATGCTCATACCTACCTTTCAGATGCGCACCCAAAACTTTCAGAGAGAGGGGCAAACCTCCACAGAATTGCAGGAAGCTTTCAACCAATTTCTCATATGTAACAGCGGGATCCAGTCTACAAAAGCATGGCTACAGAAGAGATCTTTGGCCTGAACCCTGTTCAGTGCCTTCATCTTATAACGGATATCTGCATCCATTAACATACTTTGGTCTCGGGTTGTAATAATTACAAGGCTTCCAGAGCTGAGCATATCTTGAGGTAACAGGGCATCTAACTGGTCTAAATGATCGACATCATCGAGGACTATAAGAAAACTCAATTGCCTAGCTCTTCCAAGACTCTGTTTCAGCTTTCCAATTCCATGGTCCACACTACTAATGTTTTGACCTTCAATCTTTAGATCTTTCAAGAGCTGACTCTGCAAGCAGTGCAATTCACCTCTGGCATGTGATTCTCTGACATCAAACAGGAAAGATGATCCATGGTAGGCTGAACTCTTATTGTTAAAGAATTCTTTTGCAAGGGTCGTCTTACCAGATCCCCCAAGTCCATCGACCCCTGCTATCGTGACCTTGTCCACAATTTTGGCTCTTTTGTTCCTCCTTGTCTCTGAAAAGCTACTTTCAAAATCTTCAACAATTTCAGCAAGTCCAACAGGATATTTCGCAACATCGAGCAGTATTTTATTTTTTCTCTGTTGCACCTCTTGTAGCACACGGGAAACAATATTTTCACACAGATTGCTGAAATCCAAAATCAGTTTTATTTATAGTGAGTCGTCACACTGAAGTAAAATTAATGTCATGATTTGGAGAAAAAATTTAAAAAAACAAGATAAATGTGCGCAGTTATCTTACCCTAGATGTGAGGAAGGGCTATCATGTTGAAAGCCAGATATGTCTGCAGCGGATTGGATGGCCTTTTTCCATTCATTGAGTTTATCAAGGTACCTGCCTTTGCTTTGATGATCAGAAAATGCCTTCGAATACCGAGACTTGAGGTTGTCGGTGTGACGAAGCTCCCAGGGTTCCACATCATAGAAGACAGGAATAAATACAGCATCAGTCTGTTCCAACATAAGAACAAGCTCATCTAAACACCAACAGGACTCTGCATATCCTCCGGAGAAAATGGCAATTTGGACAAGAGACGAGCAAATGGCATTGCGAATGGCAAAAGTGATGGAATCCCCCACTTGTATCTCTGGACGGTCTAGAAATGCCGTACACCCTCTTTCATGAAGAAGGTCATACAAGTGTTTAGCAAGGGTTTCCTTGACATCAGAGCCTCGGTGGCTGATGAAAGCGTCATATAACTTGGGAGATGCAATTGAATTAGAAGAAGAGGAAGCCATGAATGCAAGATAACAATTGCAAATTGCTTGAGATTTCTAAAGCAGTGTTACCAGCGCTCGATTTAATGGGGGATAAACAATATCTGATATTTGTAAAGAGTGGCGTGTAAATGCCAAGGATTAGCAGGGAAGTAGGGAATATTGCAGGGCCAAGAGCAAAAGAATATTGAGCTGAATACACCAACAGCAAAGAAAAAGCAAAATAGTTTTGGGACCACAAGCAAGAGAATTGTGTCCATTATAGAAGACAATAATGGAGAGCATCTTGAAAATTTGGCTTTCTCAAAAGCAAAACAAAACCTTTTATTTTCATTCAACACTTGAGTAAAATCCAACGATCAATCGTCCCTATTTATCCAAGGACATGGACGACCATTCCAACACGCACAACTGTAGAATTTTAAAAATCAAGTCAGAGGAAAGGGATGAGAAACTTCAGGGCAAGAAAAGTGAAGGCGACTTAGTTGACTTCCAAAGCTTTTTAAAAGGCAATTAAAAGTTGGTGATCTGAAGTTCAACTTCCTGGCGAGTGCAAATCTCTTTTTCGACTGCTATAAACAGTGTTTTTGGTGTCGGTCCGATATTTCGTAGCAGGTAGTAATGCAATTCGTGGAAATGGGAAGCACAGGAATTTACTCATTCGTAGAGGAGATGCCCTCCGTCATTTTGTACGTCACGCAAAATCTGACGTCTTTAACTCGCAGGACTGGTGCATGATTTGTAGTTACGCGTTTAGGGTTAAAATTATGAGCAAGAAATTACTTCATCCCTGGAGGCGACTCAACCTAAAGAATAAAAGTTCACTCCTCTTTTTGCAATATTATTAGTCCTATAGCCAGAGACTAAGAGACTAAAGTTTTCACCTGTTTATCTCCAATTAATCTATGTCTTGAAAATTGTGTCACAAATTTATAAGCTATGGTCCTCTCAAATAATTCGATTGAAACATAAATTTATATTTTTATTGCTATATGATGATTGACTCTAGCCAATTTTATCAGTAGTCTTTTTTATTTTTAGGTTAACAAATTGAGGAAAAAAAAGTAAGAGTCCACCTATCTATGAATCATCAACAGATGGGATCATTAAAATGGTTCACTTGGCTGTATGCATGCTTCTGTTGCATGGTATCCTTCCCTTATATTATTTAGATTTGTAATTCTATAATCATAATGAATAGTTATCAGGTGTAGAAGGCATATCATCTGCAAGCAACCTCCCGTGTCATTTTGGATAAGCATCTAGATCCCCTCTTGGTCTACTAAAATAAATGTTCTCCCATTTTATTCCTCTTCAATTTATCTTCACCCAAATGAATGTCTTCTAACTTTGGCAGATCACCATCTATTGAGAGAATTTTCAGCGACTGCATGCTGATAAAAGGGAAGGTATCCATGTGGTATAGCTATTTTTTTCATTCAAAAGGTTTCATGCTAATTTGTAATTCTTTATTTTTAAATATAGTTGCAGGAATAGCGAGTACCTTCTACATTTGTAACTGCCCATAAGCACAGATGCAAGCGATTATTGGACTTTTGTTGGTACCAAAATCTCTTTCACTTGTGAATTCGTAGATAGTTGATATATGTCGGTTTACTTCATATACTTAAATGACTCAATTCATTGTTACCATTATTCTTTACAGCTAATGCTATTAGTATTTTTCAAGGGCATGACTTATAGTTTGACCTCTTCAATTTATAGATTTCTTAATGAGGTTGCCTTACTTGTGCTTCAAAAATTTAGGCAATTATATTTTTGACAAAGACGCACCTCCGTTATGCTTGAATATAGATACATACCATGTTCCAAAGCTTCTAATGTGTCATAAGTCGAGCATGTTGGCAGACATTGCTAATATTATCTTGTATACAGAGGCTCTACATGTAAATTATCAATGCTAGTTATTGCCTGTTTAGCAGATGGAAAGGGACACACCTTTGAATTTATGCCATTTACATTATTCGTGAATTCTTGTTAATATGCTTTTGTCTTCCTAACATTTGGGTTGTGCTCTTCATACCACCTACTATTGTTAGGATTGTGGCTTCGTGAATATTCATGTTATTCTCTTACCCCTATTCATGGGATCTGGGAACACTATTCATTTTAGTATTCCGGCTTCTATTTGGATTGATGAGGTGACTTTCATCTAGAATTTGAGAAATTCATAGTTTGTATATGGGGTGCCCCTTCTCTTGTCTCTTTATGTCACACTCTTCCTATATTCTAATATTATATTGACATGAGGTTATTTCTTTAATTAAAAGGATTCTAAACTGTAACTAATGTTTTCCTAAATGAAAACTCATCTTGTTGCCTCTTACTAGCATTGTCAACAACAAGGTTGCCATCTTCCCTTTCAATAGCATCTAATGCCATGGGATTCTTCAAAAATCTCAGTTTGTGTATATTTAGTTACAATTGCATCATCTGCTATAACTATATTGATCTGTCATCATGTTTCATTGGGAAATGTCCTTATTTGGGTTTAGTTATTTATTGTTGGAATACTTTGATATTGAACATGTTTAGAGTAGGTAGTGTATCACAATAGCCATAAAAGTCCTTATTTTTAACATCCTGAGAAACACATTGAGACAATTCCAGGGCTATAGACAAACACATAGACCATATATGGTCAATTATATTGAAATTAGTCTCAGTTAATATATTTTGATTCCTTGCTTGAGGACGTATAGCTTGGAAGAATCATCATCGAAACAAGTTTATTGTTATATTCGCTTTGTTTCTCTAGTGATCAATAGCTTATATCCTTGATACAACTAATGAACCCATTTAAGTTGATGACCTTGAATGAGCACCAACATTAGAAAAAAAGGGAGGCAACTAAGGCATTGAAAGGAAAGGCATCAACACCTATTGATCTGGAACCAATTAATCATCATTTGATCATTGCAAAATAGAAATAAAATTCAGCTTGTGATAGTAATTTTGACATTTGATGTTTTAATGACTATAATGGTAGGCTGTCCTATATTTATCTAATTGACAATCTCCCATGTAAAGCCCTATCAGCCAAAGAAAGAAAACAATACACTAGAGAAGAATAAAGAAAGAGTCATTTTGAAACAACCATTTACAAATATTACTTTGCACGAACCCCAATGTAAAACTACTAAGCTATTCATTCTCATTTGTTATTTTGTTATTTCCAATGTAAAACTACTAAGCTAATCATTAAATCCTTGAATCGAATTATTATTTATCAAGAATTTATAAAAATATTTTATATTTTTTAATTAATAAATTTATTATTCATTACTATTTGTTAAATTATGATTTTATAGAACATTTTTAAAATATTGCTTTAAATTGACATTAATTTGCATAGATTTTTTTTTTTTTTTAAAATTTTAAAAATTAAATAAAAATGTAATGTAAACACATGTTTATTTCATTTTCATTTTCCACCACTTCAACTATTAGCTGAAGTTGAAATTAATTGAAGTACCTACATTTCCATGGCCCCTAGCACACCTATCATGGGCCTTTCTACTCTATAAATAATTCAAGCACCTTAACTCTTCATTTTTTATTTCAATTGTATATTTGACATATTGGATTTGTATAGACAAGTTTGAAAAATTCTTTTGAGAGAATTATTTTTCCCTCTAGTTAACAATTATCATATTATTGATTAATGAGTTATAAATCATAAATTGTTAGTTAAAATTGATTTACGATGGAATCTTTATTTTTAATTAATAATCTTTACAATTGATTTTTAAATTTGATTTATAATTGAATCTTTATTTGTAATAAATAAGCTATAATTATATTTATTATAATTTTTAACTTTTAAAATTTATTGTACAATAATTTTATTATATGATTTATTTTTTAAATCATTTTATTATATAATTGTTATGCAAGTTTTAGCAAATTATCTAAAACATTATTTTTCATTCAATTATATTACAATTTTTAGTTTCATAGGCGGAGACTTATGTTTTCACCTCAAATTCTTATTATTTGTTTTCTTATGTTCCACCATATTAAACTAAATTGTTATATTTGGTTCTGTTTTTATTTCTATTTTGATTTATCGTAAATATATCTCTCTTTTCATATTTTTGCTGGTGGTCTTTTAATTTTCCATTCAAAAAGCTAAAAAAATGTATTATATAGCTAGTAAGAAATAAGCAAAATTCATATTTTTTAGATTTCTAATGTTTCTAATAATCTTTTTAAAAGTCATTCAAAATGTCTTATAATTTGATTTTAAAATAATAATAAGAAGAAAATATGTAAACAATAAATAAAAATGTATTATATAGCCAATAAGAAATAAGCAAAATTCAATTTTTTTTAGATTTCTAATATTTTTAATAATCTTTTTGAAAGTCATTCAAAATGTCCTATGATTTGATTTGAAAATAATAATAATAAGAAAATATGTAAACAATAAATAATTGATTAACTTTCAATATTTCTTTAAAATATTATTTTTACTTCATTATTTATTAATATTGAAAGTTTGAAAATATTGATGCATATTATATTTATATAGTTTTAATATTTATAAATATATTTAAATAGTGAATTATTTTTTATAATTTTAACAATAGCTTAACCTTGTTCTTTTCACATTAGGCAAAACTTGAGCTCTCTATCGAGAGCTCTTGTTTTCCATATTTTTCCATATCCTCTCATCAATCTACTTGCATCACATGTGAATCATATTGCCGTGGTATTTCTATGGTTTTGTAGTAGCTTGCGTAAATGCATGGGAGAGGGGAGATTATAGGAGGGGAGATTATAGGCAAAGGAGACTTTAAAATTTGTACCCTTTGAAAAAATGGCATTAACGTGAGGTTTTAAAAATATTTAAAAAAAATAATATGTTGGATGGTTTGTTTTTTCTTGAGGAAATTTTTGAAATGTATTTTTCTTATATAATATATTAATAAATTAATCATATTTCATAAGACAATAAGAGTCAATTCTCTACGTACTTGTCAAGTGCATAGACTAAAACAATATGGAAATACTAAAATTATGAATTTGGATCTTATTATTTTTAGACTTGGGATATTTTTTGGTTTGTATGACATTTTTTTGAGTTTCATAATAAATGAGAAACTTTCCTACGTATGTATGAAGTTCCTTCATACATAGACTCAAGATATCTTCCCTTCATACATATAATAGTAGAGTCATCTTTTGTGCAAGGATGAATCAAATTTTATTGAGAAATCATAAACTATATAATTTCATCAATGTACCAATACAAAATTTTTTTATTGAGAAATCATAAACTATATAATATCATCAATGTACCAATACAAAATTCTAAATGTAAAAATGCCTAAATTTGAATAGAGTAAACAAAAAAATCTTGAATACTCTTTTAACTGATTTATGTAGTTTGTTTGAATATTTCATTTTTTCAATTAGTTTATAATATAATAATTTATAATTTTAAAACAAATATTTATATTGTAAACAATTTTATTTCTCTTAAAAACTATCTTTTTAAATTATTTCTAATTTTGTATTTCATTCAAATGTTTCTATTGTAAACCCTTAAAAAATTAAACTTTATTTTCTTATATAAAGATTTGTCTATAATATAAATTAACAAATCAACTTTATGCAAATATTTTCCTCTCATATGTTAAATTTTAATTAATAGATTAATCAATAACCTACACTAGATTTTAAATTTTAAATAAAAGTTTAGCTTATGCAAATATTTTCCTACGTTACGTGCATGTTAAGTAAATACATCTTATAAGGGGCTTGCAATTTCCCATACGAATAAACAATTCAAGAAAATTCATTTTTTAACATTAATAATGAAAATAGAAAGGAAATTGATGTTCATAAACTTATACTTGCCATCAAAATTAAAGTTGAGAATAAGGAAAGTATGATTATTGTAGAAATAAGGTTAATTATTTGAAAAAATAAATTAAGTTTTATTTTTTAAAGAGTACCATTGGAAAATCAAAGTTCAATTAGTACTAACAACTTTTCCATGACAAGTTCAAATTTTGGTAGCAAAGCTTCCTTACAAAGCCTACTAGCTTAAATTTCAAAAAATAGGACAAATGTTATTGGAATGTTTTAGTCCAATGTTTGGAATCTTTGTTAAGATCTTCCTTGCCTAAGGTAAAATGGAGCTATTGAAACAAGATAAGGACATGCATCGAAGGATAAAGGATATATGGAATTTGTTTATGATATCAACTACCCCAGTAAACATGCATGTAAAATTATACAAAATTATAGACAAGTCACATCAACTATTTGATGAAATGCCTCAAAAAGAGATGCAATATTATGCAATGATATGATTGTAAGGTATTCACAAAGTGGATGTGTTAAAAAAGTATTGAAGTTGATGAAAGATCAACCCTACATCTCCCAAGAATCACCTACAACAAGCACCTATCACAAAAAGAGAGAAGCAAAAGTTATGGAAGTTAAAATTCCCAGATTCATAGATGAGACATTTTTTATGAGCAAAAATGAGATTGATATTAATGACAAGTGAATCAATTATGAATTACAAGAGAGATCGATCATTGTAAAGGAGATCAATACACTAATTGAATCTAACCTAGGTTGCATGATAATAATTAATAAAAGAATTAATTATTATATGCCTAAAGTTTAGCTTAAGTAAAATAGAGTTAATTAGAAAATATTTAATTACTTTAACACCTGTCTTTAAAAAAACTTAAGGAATAGTTAAAAACCTAGAAACTACTACTGAAAGTAGATTAGGGTTTCAATAGTAAAGTCTGATGAGATACCCAAGCACAACCAAATCTTTGTTAAGAGGATAACTAGAGAAAACAACATGGGAAAAACTCTACTCCAAAAAGAGATGGAAAGAATGTTGAAAGAAATAGTGAATGACTAAAGAAACCTCTAGACTAGAGAATGTCCTAAAAGATAGGAACAAAAGTATGATTACGTAGAACACCACTAAAGCATGTAAAAGTTGAAAAGCTCTATCAAAAGTAACTGTTTATCTGAAGAACCTCCATTGAAATAGAACTTGACTAGGTAGAGAAGACTCTAATCTACATGAGTGCTCTCAAAAGACTCTACTTGAATCATAAGGCACACAAAGGAAGATAACTGAACTCGAAGATATAGATGTCGTGAAAGACAAAATCTAGAAGAGCATATCAATCGAACATGGAAGGATGTAACTAAAATAGAAATAAAAAGGAGAGTTTATATATGGTAAATGATCTATCTCATTGAAATGCATAGCAAACCATCACTACATCCATCTAGTACATAGGAACAAAAACATATCTTACTCCATTGAACAAAGGAAGCATAAGAACCAACAGAAGAACCCCCTAATGTAGACAAGGGTGAGGTGAAAAGCAACTAGAAAATTGAGCCAAAAGAACTACATGTCAAGGAACCATGATCAAGATGCTCAAAATTATACATATGTGTGTAGTGAGGCAATCAATCTCTCACACATTGTAAGGCTAATGTAATAGAAGGGAAACTCACTAGACAAAGGAAGATGACAAAAAAAGGAAAAATATCAACCCCTCATGATACTTTAATCATAATAGTCTATGTACAATAAGACAAAAGGCATGGTGAGTCCAAAGAAGACAATAATATATATGAGTTTTCTCAAATGACACTGCTCAAATCAAAAGGCAAAATAAGGTAAAACAACTTAAATGAAAATACAAATGAAATATGACATTTTATCTTAGTGCATTTGCAAGAATCCATACAAGTGATGTCTACAAAGGCCAGAAGAGACATAAGACTAATATAGTAGATAGTACAACTCACGATGAATCATTTGAAGCAACATAACTAATCCCCAATCCTTAAACAACCAAGATAACTACTAGAACGCAAAAATGCAAAAAATGTATAGAATGTGCTTGGAGTCGAATCTAGAAAAGAAATCAATATCACTAGAAAGAGTACAAAAAGAGCTTTTCAATCATATAATTTTTTTTTCTAAATTAGAGATTAGATACTCAAGATATGTCTCCTAGAGTGCAAAATAGAACCCCTAACTTTGACTGCATAAATAGGAAACCAAACATAATCAAAAGTCCAAATAACTTACACCATCATGATAGGCTTAGAAAGATCTTTTTGATGATATAATATTTATCAAAAAATACCCCTTTATACCCAAAATATGGCAAAAAACCCATCAATAGATATTTAGGAAAAAACAAATCCAAGAAATGATTATTAAATGACTATCAAATTTTGGATCCAAAATTTCTAATATCATCACTGATGCTAGTACTTCATGTGTAGGCCTGTCAATACTTGCTAATGTTAGCACATGTGTAGGCATACCTTTTGTAAAGGAATTTTTTTTAAAAAAAAATGCACTTTTCAAATTGCTTTTTAAAACTATTTTAAAAAGACATACTTTTTTTTTTAATAAAGTGTTATTTTTGTGATTTACTTTTTTAATAAAAAATCACTGCCTTGGGAAATGTGCCCCAATTTGAGGGCAAAAATGTTTTCCTTACTAGTCAACTGTGTCCAAATTAGATAGTTTTTATATGAAAATGGAGGTTTTTGGGTGTTATGAATCCAATGGGGAGGTCTGTTTGGCTCAAATTACACTAAAAATAGTGACCCTCAAGATCCAATACAAAAGAATCTCTAAAAAATAATAGATTTGAAAACTAAAACCAAAACTCTCATGAAGATAACAAGGGTAGGAACACTTGGAGCTCTAATACCATGTTGAAGTTGATGAAACATCAACCTCACATCTCTCAAGAATTACCTATGTGAAAAAACCTATCATAGAAAGAGAGAAGCAACAACTATGGGGGTTGGAATTCTTAAATCCATAAATGAGACATTCTTGATGAGCAAAAAAGAGATTGTTATTAATCAAAAGTGAATCAATTATGAATTACGAGAGGGATCTACCCTTATAAAGGAGATCAAAATACTAATAAAATCTAACCTAGGTTTCATGATAATAATTAATAAATTAATTAATTATTATACATCTAAATTTTATCTTATGTAAAATAGACTTAATAAGAAAATATCTAATTGCTCTGAGAAAAGGCTTTAGAAAACTTCAATTAAATGAAAACAACTACTTTTCCAATTTTCATTTAATAATAATAATGGGTGTTCATCTTCCATCTTCAAATGAATGACCTACAATAATGACTTCATATCATTCTAGAGTCTATGCATCTCCATGTAATATTGGCTCCAAAATCCACTACTACTATGTGAAAGGGCATATTTCCATCCTTGCAAAGTGCTTGATTAAAAATAAATGATCTATTAGATTCAATACTAGTGGTCTCCCCATTATGATTGGACAAGAAAAATGAAGAGTATTCATATTATTTGGGTTTCTTCATTCACATTCTCACAATTTTAGTCTTTGTAACTACTTTAAGAAGGCTTATATCTATTGAGAATTTATAAACTACAAAATATTGATCATACCCATTGGAAATATTTTTTCCTACACACATATTACTCCTACACCTCTATAGTCATACAACTTATAACAAGTCATTCAAATATTTTGCAACAACTTGCTTTTCTATGCAAATTTATTTCATGAAATATAAAACCACATGCTTGGTTGATACCTAATCTTGTAGATTTGATATTTGTTGTTTGATTCTATTAAAATGCCCAATTTTGTGAGTTCCATATATTTTTAATAATCTACACCTTCACTTGTGTTTTTTCATATGCTCTACTTTTATTTTGTAATGAAGGGTGCTCCCCTTTATACTGCAAACACATCATAGAAACAAAGAAATAACATCAATTTATGAGAATAAAATATGGGCTTGTTATTATCACCATAGATGTTGAACTACATAATTTTGAAATACAATATGTGAACCCACATGGGTGCTTTCCTTACAATAATTTGCAACACAGAGCTACAAACTATTACCCAGAGTTGTCCTATACTATGTATAGGAATCCCTTAAATAGGCATTTTTACACTATTCGAGAAGTTTCTAGACATCAAACCCTGACCCTTGAGACACACCAACTCTAAAATTATGTATATAGTCGATATGATAGACCTTTGACACTTATTTTGGAAATTTTGGCCAGTCCAACTTTGAAAGGCCATAACTTTTGAACTATTTCTCCAATTGGCTAGTATACCACTTTTTGGAATCCTTAGCTTTTGATTCTACAAGGCCCAACTTGTGCAAGCTCTATTTGAGCCCCATTTCGTAACCCATCTGGGGCCTCTAAGGTCTTTAACGTTGAGCCTAAAGTTTTTATACCAAAATTACATGCAAAAAATCTGCAATAAATCCATGAATACTCATGCTATAGTATTGCGCCTCAAGTGGTAGGTTGATGTATCCAAGATGAACATCCACCTTTGCAATTAGGACATTCTAAGCTCATATGATTGACTTACTAAGTAGAAAGCCTCTAAAAATAAAAACTCTACACTAAGACAACTCTTCTTCAAGAACAAAAAAATTGAGAGTTTTGGGTGATGCAAGATGGCTCTTACACCCAAGATGCTTCCACATCAGACACCCAAGGTAATTTGAGAAGTGACCCCATCACATCTTAGGTGTTCAAAGGAAAATTAAGATGGTTAACCTTCTCCCTTGCTATCCAAGATGAATCTTCTACTGGCCCCCCTTTCCATTTGACCAGGTACTCTTCATTAGTTTTGTTCCTTGTAGTTTTTCCAACATGATTGTCTAGTTTCTCCTCAATCTCCTTTGTAGTAGAACTAGTTATCTGAATACTCCATTACACTTCTGCAAGTTCATCTCCATCACCCCCTTAATTATTCTTTGTCAAATCTGAAATGTTTAATATTGGTGAAATATTCAATTTAGCAGGAAACTACACTTCATAGGCATTTCCAAAATCATACCTCTTCACTATCTTGCACACTCCAAACTTCTTCAATTTCACTAGAAAGTGCTCCTTTCTCAAATGAACTATGACTTCATCTCCAATATGAAATTTCATATACCTCCTTTTCACATCTACCTTAGCTTTATATTGTGTACATTCATCTTAATAATGTGCTTCCTCACCTCCTCATGGATACTCTTCAAATGTTCATCAAATTCTTCTGCTTTAGCACTACTTATTTCTCTTTTATTAAACTATCTTAATTTAGAATCATTTCTAGGACTTCCCTCATATAAAATCTAGAATGGTGATTTTCCATATGACTATTGGTAGAATTATTGTATGTAAATTCTACCCATCATAAATAGATCCTCGCCCTTTGGTTTATCTCCAACCAAGCATCCCAGCAAATTCCCCATACTCTAGTTCACAATTTCAGTTTGTCCATCATTTTGTGGATGATGTGGTGAACTAAACTTTGAATTTGTCTTCAATTTCTTCCACAATGTACATCATAAGTACCCAACATACTTGATATCTTAGTCTGAAACTATACTCTTTGGTAGACTATGTAGTCTCACCACTTCTTTGAAAAACAACTCTGCCACATGAATATCACTAGTCTTCTTCCACGGAATTAAATGTATCATTTAAAAAAAAATTCAACCACCACAGATACTAAATCATTCCCTCACCGTGTCCTTGGTAAACCAAGAAAAAAATTCATACTGATATCTTCCCATGGCTTCTCTAATATAGGTAATGTTTGATACAACCCAATATTATGCTTTACTCCTTTTTCCATCTAACATACTCTACAAATCTGAACAAACTTCTTTATATCTTGTTGCAACTATGGCCAATAATAATTCTCAACAACCAAAGCAATGGTTTTGTCTCTATCAAAGTATCCATCAAACCATCCATTATGCTTCTCCTAAATGAGATTTTATCTCGTAAAACTTCTAGGAATGCACAACTAACTTCCTTTGAACAAAATACCATCTTAGATTATGAAATATAACTACTTTATCTTGTCAAGTGTAATAGGTTTTGTACAAGCCCTCTAAGCTTTCCCAAAATCAAGATCCCCTAGATACAAATTCTTGAGCTCCTTGAACCCAACCACCTAAATCTATATTTTTGTTAGCAAAAGTCATCGTCTACTAAGAGCATCTACAACTATGTTAGACTTCTCACTTCCATGTTTCAAAACAAATGTATAACTCTACAAAAACTCAACCCACTTCAAATGCCTTTGGTTCAATTTTCCTTGACTATTTAAATAATATAAAGCTTGATGATTAGTATACAAAACAAACTCCTTAGGAAGAAGATAGTGTTGGTAAACATATTTGTTCTTTTAAACTTGGAACAATATCTAATTAGAAATAGTTGAAAAGCCACTTATGGATGGATTGGCTCTTGTCTAAATTGGTAGGTACAACTCCCTAGAATAGATTTTTAATGAATTATGTTTTTCTCCTAAAATTAATTCGAGGTGTGTTCTTGACCCAAGAACATAAGTGGTAGAACCAAGCCAGACCTAAATAGGATCTAACTCAAGAAAATAATTTTTTTTGAGGATTTAAATCAATTTATGAATCCACACGTCTTATGAATTCACAAAGCTTAATAGAGTAATAACTAGTACTAAAATAAGTTAATTTGAATCTGTACTATAATTAACAAATGGAAAATGTTGAAGGGATTTCTCTTTGAATGAATAATGACACTACTTATCACATTCATTCATTTCTTCGAAATAGGGGAGTGAAACTCTATTTTTTCCTTGCTTCAATTCAAACAAAAAAGAAAATATAAGACTAAATATAACAGAACTGGAACAGAAAATAATTGATATAAAATACCATTCAATTGTCTCTGCAACATAAAGTACTTCACACCAAAAATTCGCTGACCTCTTATGAATCTTTCAATCTCATACATATACAATTTTGAGATGACCATTGCAATGGAAGTTCAATCAATTCATCTTCTCAAAAATGGCAATGAACCAATTTGTCACATTTCAATAATTACAAAAGAAAACAAAAAAGGAGGCAGAATGTGAATCACTTCAACTTCTTCCCCTTTTCTACTTTTTCTTTATAGGCCTTGGCGACAACTATGATTGGGATGAGCTCTTCATGTCTAGGCACGTGTATATTAGTATACCTTAAGAGCCATTTGGAATGTTCTCTAGCAAACTCCTTCACAATATTTAGTTGATTTGGTAGTTCCTTTGTGGCCACGTGTATGCATCCGCTGAGTTCCTAGAGTTCAGTAACCCTATTTTGACTACTAGAAGATACATCAGACAAACTATCCAAAAATTTGGAAAAGTTCTCCTTCATGACATCGATCCCAATGAGTGCTTTTCCTTGGCCACTAGTCTGTGAATCTATATGTAGTCCCTTCATAAGTTCAAATCCTTTGTCTTGTGTCTTCTTCACTTTATCCTCTGTTTCTTTAGGCCTTTTCTCTACTAACTGGATCATTTCCATCTTGAATTGCATGCTTTGAAGCCACTTGAATAGAGGTTTGTCTCCTTTTGGCAAGATTTTTGCTTCAACTACTTCCTTGGCCTTCATCTGAATGATCATCTTCAAGAGGGAGATGCAATCATCACACTTCACCCTTTCTCCAGCCAGTGTTAGATCTATTTTTTCCTTCTCCACTTATCAATCTACCTGCATCACATGTGGATCGTATTAAGTCATTTTGGTTTTAGCTTGCATAAATGCATACAAGAAGTGAGATTTCTAGCAAAAGAAGTCTTTTTTAAATTTGTACCCTTTAAAACTAGAAATCGCACCCAAAGGTGCAATGGGTATGTTGAAGACACATAATTTTAAAAATCTATCATGCCATGTATGATTAAGAGATTAGAAACATTGCGAATAAATGTATGGCACTACTTAAACCACAACAATGTGAATACCAATAATTAAAATAGTGCCAACCAGATTTTACTCACATAGTCTAATGCGTGTATTGATGCTCACTTTAAAATCCAAGCTAGGAAATGGTTAATAGTTTCTGAATATCAAAATACATAGTTGAATCTTTGAATTTCAATTGTAAAATGTTCTTTACAGTGGGATTTTTAAAATATGTTTACCTACTCACAATTATTTGGAGAGGTTGTTCGAGCATATCAAACCAGTAGAGATGTTCAATTATACATCATTGGACACCCCAATGGCCTATTTTAGGATTATATGTCAGATAGAATGTACAATTTTTTTAGGTTCATGTGGGTACCTATTGTTGAACAATTATCTTTAGTTGTTCATGATGTGATAATGTTAAATAAGTTCTCTATGGCCCCCACCTTTGCACAATCTATTGATCCCAAATGGCATTTGATCTAATACAATTTGTAAATGATAGTTGCAACCATGGTAGTTTGGCTGTTGTAGACCAAAGGTATTTGTTTGTGGCATGTGAAGCACTTGTTCTAATCATTTTTGGAATTTTCCTTGTAGGAGAGTGATGTACTTAGCTTTTGTTGTAATTTATTAACTATTTAAAAAAAAAAAAAAACAATAGACACCATTTTAGGACAATTACAATTCACATTTTTTAGAATGCTCTACCCTGAAGAGGAAATGTTCTAGAAATGAAAGGGGCATCTCAGTGTAATTGGGATGACAAACAATGTCCAATGTTATCTTAAACACTTATTCTTATCTACCAATACATATCCTTATATCTTAATATTCTATCTACATGACACATGATAAGTTATTGGAATTGGTTGTTACAATTCCTAGATGAATTTTATATGAAATTGGTGAAATACCACATGGAAATCATTAGCTGTTGTGAACCCTAAAAATCAAAGCCTATTACAAGTTCTAGATGAATTTTATAAAAATAATTAACCTTTGGTTGTGGTTGTAAGATAATTACCAATATCACCTTTGATTTGATCAATGCAAAATTTTGGCCTATATAGCTTCTAGATCCTAGCCCAAAAATTGTAAATAAAATATTATGGGTAGAGGCCTTTGAAGTATCTTCACTAACTCTTAGGGGATTGAACTCGAATCTTCCTCAATAACTCTCTATCATCATGCACCAAGATAGTTTCCAACAAAACCTTGGTTCTTGCTGGGATAGTCACATTCCCTAGCTCCATCTTTTTGCATTCCTTTATTGTTATAACCATGGACGATTAAGCCTTAACATCTCATATAAAATTATGGTCACCTATAAATGAGTCATTGGTTATACTTCTTGGCAAATATTATTTGTTAAAGCACCAATGAATCATTGACTATACTCCTTGGAAAATATTGTTTGTTAGAGCACCTCCATAGAGTCATTAGGAATCAAGGGAATCCTTATAATTATCTATACATTCTTAGCAAAGCTTCCGAAGTGTAATTTTTTTAGGTGCAATTAAGTTAAATAATATTAAATATTGCAATTAGAAAAAGATAAAATAGTGTTTTATCGAAGACTTAAATTTACAAATTATGTTATCTTATAAAAAAAATCTTTAAGATAATCTAATAAATGCACTTGACATTTTTTTGAGTAAGAATTAGGTTTTTCGATTTGAAGAATGATATTGGTGGATGGTTCATAATTCATATGTTGAGTTTCCTTATTAGTAAATACACAATGATATATTTTGAATGTATTTACTTAAATATTGTAGTTTAGCTTTGGTTGATATACATTTATTAGAAAAGTAGTACAATTTATTTTAGAAAAAAATATTTTACCAAAAGCTAATGTTTATATATATATATAACTAAAAACTTATCTTACAAATAGTTATAATTTAGATAAAATTACGCATTAAAATTCTTTTATCAATAAGTTGTTATAAATAGTAATAGCTAAAGAATTTTAGAAGGGTTTTTATTTTTGGGTTTTTGATTATTTTGACCAAGATTGGAAAAAGTAGAACAATTTATTTTAGAAAAAAATATCTTATCAAAATCTACAATCTACTTTTTCTCTCCTAGATAGCTAAACTCTTATCTTATGATAGCTATAATTTACATGAAATTAAGTATTAAAATTCTTTTACTTATAAGTTGTTTATAAACAAAAACAAGGAAAGAATTTTACAAGGGTTTTTCTTTTTGGGTTTCTTATCATTCTGAATTTTCTATTCACCAAGATTGGAAAAAGAAGATTCCTAGGGTATTTCTCCTTGCACTATTTGATTTAGCTCTTCATTTCTACATATCTATTTAGACTTTTCAAAATTGTAGTTCCTAAGAGTCTAACTAATTATCAACATCCTCATAATCAACATTGGAAAACGTCCACAACTCTCTATAGTTAATCCGATCTCCCAAGCCCAGATTGAATATTATTGAACATGATAAATTTATATTAAATGTATCTATACATATGTAACATTGGTGTTCACGTTGGAAATCATGTATGCTAGGGATATCGCCTTGTGCACATTATAGGGCAAGATTCCTAATGTCGATGCAACTCAGGAAAAAGAGGCCAAAGAACTTTGTTAATTCCTTAATGAGAAATTGGAAGGCATTTTTTATCTAAGAGGCTTGGCAAGATCTTGTTTTCTCTATAGTGGTTTTTTTTTTCTTTTGCTTGGATAGGTGGGTAAGTGCACCAAGTTGTGGTGCCAAAAGGAGGGTATAAATTGACACCTTTTTTCTAAAATCAGCAATTTCTGAACTTCAACAAGAATTTGAAGATAGTTACACTCAAAATTATGACAAAAACAAAAGTAGTAGTCCTTTGAATCTAATTTCTAAACTACTAATTTTTTTTTCAAAATGGTTTAGTTTTAGGTCCTCAAAAAAGGGGGCCACAGAAAGTGGTATTGTTTATTACAAAAAAACATAACATAGTACAAAGTGTGGCCCCCCTAAAATTTTAACCTTTTTTTCAAAACTCTTTAATCACTCTGGTCAAAAGTTACTTAACAGTATGTAGTTTATCCCAGATTTCTTGGGTAATTTTATAATGTGTATTTTTTTATGAATTTTTTAACTAGACACATCCCAAAAATGTGAAATATCTGTGTGCTCCCCCTAGAAATTATTGAAAACTAATCTAAAATCAATACTTCTTTTTTTCAAAGTGTGTAAAATGGAGTCTAGTTTCTAAAAAACTAAGTTATTGCAAAATTTGATGGACGAGCTAAAATATATAGCCCAATTAGTACATGGTGGTTTTTGACAAAAAAATGGGCATACATTCAAAAGAAATTATAGATGAAAGGCTTGAAATAGTTCAAATTAAAAATAAATTATATGGTTATATAGCTAACACAAAGACCTATAATGTCATGTAACCTAATCTTATTGATGCCCAACCACGAGGAATCTTGAAGTGGAGCACACAAGAAAAATCAATCATTTTTTGTATGTTTGCAGCAAAACACATCTCAGACCTATTTATAGACTCCAAACCTTTGAGTTGGATCTCCAAGGAAAAACCAAGCCTTAGACTTGGTTTAATGAAAAGCTTTGAATAGCACGTATGCCCTATAGCGTGTGTGCACTATTTAAAGCTTTTTGAATTTGGGTCTCAATAGCGTGTGTGTGCTATAGTGAACACACACTATTGAGACCTAAATAGTGCATAGAGAGAGAGAGATAGAGAGAGAAAGTAGGGGATGAGAGAGGGGAGAGAGAGAGAGAGAAAGTAGGGGATGGGGGAGAGAGAGTAGAGAGGGAGAAAGTGAGTGAGAGAGAGAGAGAGACAATGGGTGGTGGAAGAGGGAGTGGGAGAGGGAGAGAGAGGGGGGATGGGAGTGTGTGTGAGAGATCTAGAGAGGAGGGAGAAAGGCGGGATGGGAGTGTGTGGTGTGTGTGAAAGAGAGAGAGTAGGAGATGGGAGAGGGGAGAGAGAGAGTAGGGGATGGGAGAGAGAGAGTAGGTGGTGGGAGAGGGAGTGGGAGAGGGAGAGAGAGGGGAGGAATGGGAATGTGTGTAAGAGAGAGAAAGTAGGGGATGGGAGAGAGAGGAAGTGAGAGAGAGTAGAGGTGGCACAAAGAGAGCACAGGATGGGAGAGAGAGATTGAGAGTAGGGGATGGGGGAGAGAGAGAGTAGGCAGTGGGAGATAGAGTGGGAGAGGGAGAGTGAGAGAGAGGAGGATGGGAATGCATGTGTGTGAAAGAGAGAGAGTAGGGAATGGGAGAGGGGCTCGAGAGAGAGAGTAGGGGATGGGAGAGAGAGAGTAGAGGATGGGAGAGGGAGTGGGAGAGGAAGAGAGAGGGGGATGGAAATGTGCGTAAGAGTGAGAGAGAGAGTAGGGTATGGGAGAGAGTGTGAAAATGTGTGAGAGAGTAGGGGGTGGCAGAGAGAGAGTAGAGAGGGAGAGAGTGGGAGAGTGAGAGTGAGAGTGAGAGTGAGAGAGAGAGAGAGAGTAGACAGTGGGAGAGGGAGTGACAGAGGGAGAGCAAGTGAGAGATAGAGTAGGGGATGGGAGAGGAGAGAGAGGGTGGATGGGTGTGTGTGTGTGTGTGAAAGAGAGAGTAGGTAATGGGAGAGGGGAGAGAGAGATATAGAGAGAGTAGGGGATGGGAGAGAAAGAGAGTAGGCAGTGGGAGAGGGAGAGAGAGGGGGGATGAGAGTGTGTTTAAGAGAGAGAGTAGGGGATGGGAGAGAGTGTGAGAGTGTGAGAGAGAGTAGGGGTGGTAGAGAGAGTGAGAGTAGGGGATGGGAGAGAGAGAGTAGAGAGGGAGAGAGGGAGAGAGAGAGATAGTAGGTGGTGGGAGAGGGAGTGGGAGGGAGAGAGAGGGGGAATGAGAGAGTGTGTGAGAGATCTAGAGAGTAGGGGATGGGATTTTGGGGGATGGTAGAGGGGAGAGAGAGAGTAGGGGATGGGGAAGAGAGTAGGCAATGGGAGAGGGAGTGGGAGAGGGAGAGAGAGGGGGAATGGGAATGTGTGTAAGAGAGATAGAGTAGGGGATAGGAGAGAGTGTGAGAGAGAGTAGGGGGTGGTAGAGAGAGCTTGTATAGGATGGGAGAGAGAGAGTGAGAGTAGGGGATGTGAGAGAGAAAGTAGAGAGGGAGAGGGAGTACTTGAGAGAGAGAGATAGTAGGCAAGTGAGAGGGAGTGGGAGAGAGAGAGAGGGGGGGGATGAGAGTGTGTGACAAATCTAGAGAGTAGGGAATGAGAGAGGGGAGAGAGAGGGTAGATGAGATTGTGTGTGTTTATGAAAGAGAGAGATTAGGGGATGGGGGAGAGAGAGAGTAGGCAGTGGGAGAGGGAGAGAGAGGGGTAATGGGAATGTGTGTAAGAGAGACAGAGTAGGGGATGGGAGAGAGTGTGAGAGAGTAGGAGGTGGTAGAGAGAGCTCATACAGGATAGAAGAGAGAGAGAGTGAGAGTAGGGGATGGGAGAGAGAAAGTAGAGAGGGAGAGAGTACTTGAGAGAGAGTGAGAGTAGGGAATGGGAGAGAGTGTGAGAGAGAGTGAGAGTAGGGGATGAGAGAGAGAAAGTAGAGAGGGAGAGAGAGTACTTGAGAGAGAGAGATAGCAGGTAGTGTGAGAGAGATTGGGAAAGGGAGAGAGAGAGGGGGGATGGGAGTGTGTGTAACAAATCTAGAGAATAGGGGATGGGAGAGGAGAGAGAGGGGAGATGGGAGTGTGTGTGTGTCTGTGATAGAGAGAGAGTAGGGGATGGGGGAGAGGGAGTAGGCGTTGGGAGAGGGAGAGAGAGAGAGAGGGAATGTGAATGTGTGTAAGAGAGAGAGTAGGGGATGGGAGAGAGTATGAGAGTGTGAGAGAGAGTAGGCGGTGGTAGAGAGGTCATACGAGATGGGAGAGAGAGTGAGATTAGGGGATGGGAGAGGGTGTGAGAGAGAGTAGGGGATGGGGGAGAGAGAGAGAGAGAGAGAGAGAGAGAGAGAGAGAGAGTGAGAGTAAGAGATGGGAGAGAGAGTAGAGAGGGAGAGAGAACTTGAGAGAGAGATAGTAGGCAGTGGGAGAGGGAGTGGGAGAGGGAGAGAGATAGGGGGATGGGAGTGTGTGTGAAAGATTTAGAGAGTAGGGGATGGGAGAGAAGAGAGAGGGGGGATAAGAGTGTGTGTGTCTATGAAAGAGAGAGAGTAGGGGATGGGAGAGGGGAGAGAGAGTAAGGGATGGGGGATAGAGAGTAGGTTGTGGGAGAGGGAGAGAGTGAGAGTAAAGGATGGGAGACAATGTGAGAGAGAGTAGGGGATAGGAGAGAATGTGAGAGAGAGTAGGGAGAGGGAGAGAGAGGGGGGGATGGGAGTGTGTGTGTCTATGAAAGAGAAAGAGTAGGAGATGGGAGAGAGTGTGAGAGAGAGTAGGGGGTGGCAGAGAGAGTACAGGATGGGAGAGATACAATGAAAGGATGGGAGAGAGTGTGTGAGAGAGTAGGAGATGGGAGAGAGTGTGAGAGATAGTTGGGGATGGGAGAGAGAGAGAGAGAGAGACTAAGAGTAGGGTATGAGAGAGAGAGAGAGAGATTAGAGGGGGAGAGAGAGAGAGAGAGAGAGAGAGAGAGAGAGAGAGAGAGAGAGAGAGAGAGTAGGTAGTGGAAGAGGGAGTGGGAGAGGGGGAAAGAGGGGGGATGAGAGTGTGTGTGAGAGATCTAGAGAGTAGGGGATGGGAGAGGAGAGAGAGGGGGGATGGGAGTGTGTATCTATAAAAGAGAGAGTCTAGGGGATGGGAGAGGGGGGAGAGAGAGTAGCCTGAGAGAGAGAGAGAGAGAGAGAGAGAGAGAGTAGCGGATGGGAGAGAGATACTAGGTGGTGGGAGAGGGAGTAGGAGAGGGAGAGAGAGGGGGGATGGGAGTGTGTGTAAGAGAGAGAGTAGGGGTGGCAGAGAGAGAATGGGATGGGAGAGAGAAAGTATAGAGTGGGGGAGATAGTGAGAGAGAGATAGTAAGTAGTGGGAGGGGGAGTGGGAGAGGGAGACAAAGGGGGGATGGGAGTGTTTTTGAGAGATCTTGAGAGTAGGGGATGGGAGAGGAAAGAGGGTGAGAGAGTAGGTGGTGGGAGAGGGAGAGGGAGAGAGTAGGCGGTGGGAGAGGGAGAGCAAGAGAGAGAAAGAGTAGGGGATGGGAGAGAGAGAGAGAGAGAGAGAGAGAGAGAGAGAGTAGGGGATGGGAGAGAGAGAGAGTAGCTTGAGAGAGAGGGGGATGGGAGTGTGTGAGACAGAGAAAGTAGGGGATGGGAGAGGAGATAGAGAGTAGGGGATGGGAGAGAGAGTGAGAGGGAGTAGGCAATGGGATAGGGAGTAGGAGAGGGAGAGTGAGAGAGAGAGAGTAGGGGATGGGAGAGGAGAGAGAGTAGGGGGAGAGAGAGTTGGGGATGGGGGATGGTAGGATAGGGAGAGATGTGTTTTGACATAGTGTGTACGCACTATAGTGCATACATGCTTTATAGTGCGTACGCACTATAGTGGTATGCACTATGTCAAATCACCCAAATATGGTCACAAAGCAAGTTTGGGTCCCATTTCATCCATTCTCTACTTTTGGTTTGTTGTGCATTCTATTGTTCCAATAGAAAACACAGGTTTCAACATAGCAAACACTATTTGAAGACTTTTTGAAGCTAGCAAACACCAAATTCAATCATTGGATATGCTATTTGAAGGCTTTTTGAATATTCTTTGTATAGAAAAGGTTAGTGAAATCCTTTTCAAATATTGTTTGTTGATATATAGATACAAATTTGATTATAATTTGACATTTTGTTTAATATATAGTGAATTCATTGAAATTTGTATGTTTTAATTAAATATTATTTTGACATGATTAGAAATTTGACAATTTGTTTGATATATATTGTGTATTCATTGAAATAATTGTAAATTTTATATGTATTTGAATGATTTGTAATTTACACATTGTAAGTAATTCAAATTTTTGAATAATTTGGCATGTAGAAATCATCATCATGCCAAATAAGAAACCAAAAACTCAAACAAATGAAGATAGGGAGAGAGATTTGGCAATTAAAAGAGATAAAATGAGACTACTACGTAAACAAAGAAAATTGCAAAGCAATAATGAAGAATTGACTTTTGAAAAGGATCAAGAACCACCGATACAAAGAAACAAAGAGGAAGAATTGGAAAGATAGAGAACGAATGAGACTCTTATGCTTAAGAAGACAATTGAATTGTGAAGCTACACCATCTTTCAATGTTGGAGTCATATCATTCTCTCATGTTGAAGAGACACTAATTTGTATATTCAATGATGTACACACTCCATCATGTCATGTTGAAGGCACAACATCAACATATCAAGTAGGTGATATTCCATCTTTTTCATCTTATTGCCAAGGAACATCATCTTTGGTTCAAGGTACGCAATACACTCAACTTTATGTTGATGTTCAAAATGTTGAGGGAATGGAAGAGATTATAACATCTTCTAGAATTCATTTTAGAAGACCAAAATATTTGATTGATATTGATACTAACATTTTGAAATCAATGCTTGACAAGATTAGCAAGCGTACTTGTCAAAGAAAAGTTAATTGTATGTGGAGATTATTTTTTGAAGAATTAAATATTATAGGTCAATGCCGATTTTTTTTGAAATGATGAGGAATTTGAAATTTAGGCCTATCATGAAGATTCTTGGGTTAAGAACGATGGATGATTCAAATGAATTTTTTTTTGTAAAGAATCTAATGAGTGCTTATGACAAGTGGGTTCTAAGTCATGCATCAAAGATAGTAATATCACAAGATGAGTACTTACATCGATAATAGTAAGTACCCAAATGAAGAAAGCTTGACTCATGAGAAAGAAAAGAAAAACATTGAAAATTGGTAGAGGTACTCTAAGGAGAGCCATGCTAAGGCATGAGAGATTGGAAGGTCCAACAAAAAATGAGTTATGGACATTTAGCAGTAGACTACCGCAAAAGGATAAAGAAATTAGTGAAGCTTTGAAATCATTGATTAAATATTTTTGAAAAAATAACACACGTGTTTCCCCTAATGAAAGAGATGTTGTAAGAAGGAGGATTGGTCACCAAAATCGCAACCCACATGTGAAACATTTTTTGGACTGAACTCGAACACAATTTTTTGCAAAATTTATTCGTATATATCCTCAAATTTGAATAAGTCAAAGATTTTTGGAGATGGGTAAACCTTTTTATGTCAAGATAAATCACACATGCACAACTTGTTGTTGTAGGATACATATTGAATTTTCTAACCATTTTGATGTTTTTAGGCATATATGTGTGTTTTTGCATTCTAAGTTTGTTTTACAGAATTGTGACATCAATGAGCCACCAAGATCTTCAAGGTAATTCATATCCAAAATTTTATGTGAAATAGGGGACAACCAAAATTTTTACAAAACATCATGCTTGGATGGTACATGCTTATTTTGTGGTTCTTTGCAACTTTTATCAACTTGTGAGCATATGGATAGTACACATGCAATTGAAAATGAAATAGTAGATTACAGAAAATTTAAGACAATGAAATATGCTCTAAAAGATGGAAAACAGGGTAAAAGATGTGATTTAGTCATTGAAAAGATTCTAGTGTATGAGTTCATGAAGATTTTTTGTGAAAAGATTATTTACAACTATGCAAGGAATACACATAGAGCTCAATGGCTGGATTTGCAATTCAAGTTGTGCAAGGATACGTTTGCACTAGATACCATTATTTTGGTTGTAGACTTTGTAGAGAACTACGCACTACAACCACAAAATGAGGTGCAAGAAAAGCATTATACTTCTCAATAGGTTTTCACATTTTTTCACATAGCGTTAATGCATTCACCTATAAGTATAGAGGATGACAAGTAGATTTTGAGGGAGTACCATTTTTACATCAACGATGATCGATCACATTCTACGGAGTTTGTACAAGGTTGTTTTCAACTATTTTATGGAGATTTGGCTATCAAGGGCATAAGATCATCAACACATTATTTGGTTAGACAATTGTACATCTCAATTTAAGAATGCACAGCTGTTCTATTGCTTGAGAAGGATGCATAGGTTGTGTAGAATTCAATATATGTGGAATTTCACAGAGGCTGGTCATGGAAAGAGAGAGCACAATGGTGTAGGCGCATGCATCAAAAGAGCCTTATCTCGTGAAGAACTAAAATACAAAGATGGAGCAATATTGACATATGCAAAATTCATCATCTAATGGTTAAATGCTACAATGGGTCCAGGTTAGGAAGGTGAGTCTACGGTTCATAGATTTTTTTGGTTGATAGATAATACTAACATTGCACGATATTAGGATTGTTGCACACTAACAAGATCTAGTGAATTGCAGTCTTTTAGAAGCTCTGATGTAGGTTCATGGAGTATCTACACATGAAAAATGGTATGCTATTATCCATCATGTGCAAAGGAAAATTGGGATGAGTGTGAGTCGACTAAATGGGTGGACAAATGGGATATATAGGTTTTGGACCCAATTGACACCTATTATCCCCCACAAGCACTAGAAATGGTAGAGATGGATTTGTCTATTGACTTTGACCACTTGTCTGGTCTAGTGCAACCTAGTAATATATATATATATATATATATATATATATATATATATATATATATATCTTTGTAATTTCAATATGTAACTTTATAACTTTTACCTAAGTATTTTTTGAATTAATGATTGTAGTTTGTACATTTGTCACTGCAGGCTAGGTTTTTGTTGTTATTGCACCTAAAGAAAATGAAGAAGGGATAGATTATTATTTGTGTCGTTGTGTCCAAGACAAACAAAAATTGGATCACTTGGTTATATATGGTGAAGGTTTAGAGTACCATGTTAGTATAGTGGTTGTAAATGGCACACGGCTTAGACGATATTCTATGAAGAACCCTAACTTGTGGTTATTCGAGGATTGGCAAACGGAGATGAAGATTATTCATTATTAAAATCTTGTTGTCACATCAAATGTCCACTTGATAAAATATGGTGAAAAACTACATAATAAGATTCTTTGTAAAGTTCGTGAGTCAGACCATGAGGCAATACTTGAGACGTTAAAATGTAGAGCAGATCTAGTTGACTCATTAGATTGAATAGATAGATAGATAGAGAGAGAGAGAGAGAGAGAGAGAGAGAGAGAGAGAGAGAGAGAGAGAGAGAGAGAGATCAATTGGATCCAAATACAATGTTACAACCTCTCCCCCAAGACTGTCCACATGACAAGGTGGGTATTGTTATTATGTGTAAGTGATGAGATAAGTTTAAATCATAAATTTTATGTTTTGATTTGTTTATAATCTAGATACATTATTTGAATTTATATTAGATTCTTTAATAGGACCCATTTTCATATTAGTCATTTGAATAAGTGAAATTTTAGAATTTTTGTTTCGATCAAAATGTAATGAAAGAACATGAAAATTGTTAGAATGTGAATGTTTTGTGATGTAAAGTCATGATTGTGTGTATGTAACTAGAAACTTCAAACTGGTGAAAGAAAGGATACAATGGGAGAAGTTTCCAAGACTCATCAAGCCATTTAGTAAGTTGCTTAATCATTGCTAGAAGCTCAAACAAATAATTCTTTGCATTTGGAGCATTGTTACCAATAATGATATTATGACTAACATGCTTTTATCTTTTATTTGTTTTGTCATCTGTAATTATTTTAGATAAACTCCAAAACAAATTTATATCCAAATCATAAAATTATAAAACCCTTCTTATAAATTTTTTAGATGTTGTCTATTTGGAAGTGTTAAGACCAAAGTGTATGATCTTTGGTTCACTCCTAGTCACAATAACTAGTAACTAAGTGCTCTTACACACAACATGCATAGGCATTATTAATTGCGATCATAGGGTCTTTACTTACAACAACAATTTCATCATTCATTTTTCTATTTCATTATTCCTATGACCTATTACTAAGGTGATACATCCAACATTTAAACACAATGCAATGGACTTTAAATGACTATCAACAGAACACAATGTCAGCCATAGAGGATTTTCCAAGCTTATCTGAATCAGCAACCCTAAGGATGTGGAGTAGAAGAATTTGTAGCTACCGTCACTTGGGAGTTGGAGTGGATGATGTCAACATGTAATCTATAGTCTACACTTTATACCCCCTCTATCCATGTCTTGGCTTACCCAAACATCCAACTGCATCCATAGGGTAATTCAATAGCACTAGTACTCTTCTTACCATACACCATTGCATAAACATTCAAATCAATTAAATAAGACTTGCATGTGTAATCAGTACACACCATGAAATAAATCTATTCTTCATCAATGGAAACAAATAGAGACATATCAACTTGTTTTCATTATCCCTTGAGATAACATTTAGAATCAATGCCTTTCCTATGGCATTGCTATGTTCATTTAGCGATGGATGTGATTGACTGTTGTCCAAGCATCCTATACCATTCTACTATTGTTTTGGTTTATTTCTTATATTTTGATTCAATTTCTCAAATAGGTTGTCTAGTTATCCATTATCTGTTATTGATTGTTGTAGATCATAAACTCAGAATTACATTTTGTTTTTGAAAATTGTATCTTTGCTTGCACACAATTTGAATAATCCAACTCAATTTGAAATGAAAGAGTTTTTGTTTTTTTCATAATTCTAGGTATTGGAGGTCTGATAGTGCACTATTCATCAGTCAACAACAATTATCCATGTGTGGCAGGATGCCGCAAGTATTGTTATGGATGGGGTATTTTGGATTGTTTTCCAGCATCCATGGAAGCTTGTGGTGCACTCCTGGTTATTTTTGTAATTATTTTTGCAATCCTTGGCATTGCCTATGAGATGCTAGCAGCAACAATGACAATTCAAAGGATATGGCAGATACACTAGATCACATATTGACCAAGGCAATGTGGTGTTATTAGTTTTGATATTGAGTCTTCACCACTGCATTGCTAACATTGGCAACTAAGGCATGGTGCTTCTAATCCATTTTCTTTTGTAGCTATTTATTCCATCTATTGATTGACATTGTAGCTAATGACTCTTCCAAACTAGGTTGTTGGTTCCATCAAACTTAGGACCATCATTTTGTAAACTTTCCATGTCAAATATCACGTTAAGTGATCAAACATCTTTAAAAGGACTTGGCTATAATACCAATTTTTAGGCCCAGGAAGAGACAAGCACATCTTAGGGAGGGGGTGATTCAGTTGTATGCCAAATATAATAATTTCAACCACTTAAATATATCAAATATCTAAAAGATAAATAATAATACAAGTTCTATAACACATAATACATAATGCATAACACATAACATCATATATTGGTGTAGGGGCACCAAGTGGACACACGAAACTACAAGGTACACCAATACCTATGAAGGAGACCATGAAGGTACCAAGGGAAATAAATGCCTAATGAAGATATGTAAAGTCATTTGATGATGAACCATGGCTATTGAAGCCATCAAAATGTAAGGGAAGCATGACATTGTCAAATTTGTAATACATTGCTAAGAATGGGCAAACTTAGGCCAAAATGGCACAAGTGAGGTTTAAGGAGTTAAAAGTCATTTAATGTTATGTCATAGCCAAATGTAATGTATTTGGTTCATCAATGTCATAGTATGGAGGAGTCATAGGTCATTCAAGGTTAAGATACAAGATATGCATAAATAGATGTAAATTGCAAAATTGACAAAATGTTGTCAAGAATGCCAAAAATGGCTAAGAGAAAGGACTAATGGATATGTTTGTATGTTTATAGTGTAAATAAGTTAAATATTCTTTAGATTAGTATAGAAATGTTGAGTTTTCAAGTTGACAACTTTGTTGTCAACTCGATAACATTTTCATATGTTAAGTTAGTACACTGTTGCAAACAGTTAAGAAGTTGTTGTCGGGTTTGTGGGAGAAGAAAGGGTCTATTTAGAAGTTCTTCCATTTGATTAGAAGGGAGAGATGATCCATAATGATAAAATATGTAATGGAACCAAAGTTGGAAGTTTTATTAATAGAATTCAAAATTTTTGCATTTTATGAAGCTTACTATCCCATGGGTATAGTCCCAATAACAACAAATTTGTTTGAATATATAAATGTGAACTTGGTTGAAACGTGATGTAAATATATTTACTTTTATTTTCCCTTACATGTTTATGCATTAACTTCAATGTTTTTTTTGGTGATAAAGTGAAGGAAATCGCTAGTATAAGTGGTTGTGCCTGTATTGTGACTATAGACATTCATTAGTGCAAGGACTTTATTAAGTTCCTTGACTCACCCACCAATCGGTTTCGAGTGATTGGTGTGGTGAGTCAAATCAATAATATATCCTTTTAATATAGTGAATATATGCAAGGATTTGAGATGAAGTCTTTGAAGAACCCAAAAAGATGGGAAATTGTTGATTAAGGGAAACCAGTCCCATACCAGTCATGGTTGGGAATGATCCAAAGGATGGATAGGGTAACCAAGGTTTGGAAAGGTCTTTTTAGATGGATTGTAAGGTGTTTGAACCTTTTTTAGAGTTGAGTGAAATGGAGGGATATTTTCTACAAAACCCTTGGTTTCTTGTTCAAATAGTGAGGGTTTGTTGATTTGGGAGTTTGATGAATGGTGATACTTTTGGAGTTTGATAATATTGTGTCTTAAGAGGTCTAGAAAGACTATTTTAGGTTGGGGAGTCTTGGAGATTAGTGGAGGATAGGGTTCCTTTGTTGGGGTAGGCTAATTAGGCCTAAATGCATGTGCAATAAGTAGTAGAAAGGTTAACCAGTCAAGAGGTGAAGGTTTGATATTCACAGGGGTTTTATAACTCCCAAAAGGGTATTTGGAAAGTTAATTACTTACCAGGTTGTTTGGAAACATTTCATGGAATTTGCAAATTTCTATTTGATAGGGCTACTAGGTAGGCCTAAGAGGGTGTGAAATATGAGTTGGTTGGAGTTGGATCATGGTATATAGGCCTTGAAAAGGTTATCAAAGGTGTTAGGGTTAGTGTGGGAAGCTTGATTGGATATTTTTTTATGTTGGAGGCACTAGGTACATTAGGTGCACTAGATAACCCAGGAGAATATTGGAGTTTGAATAGATTGGATTGAGACAATGAGATGATGAACTCATGATCATGGTTGAGGAAGTAATCTATTAAGTGTCAATATTTAAATTGACTCTTGGTCAAAAATCTCAAAATTTTACTAAGTGTCAAATTTGAAATTCTGGCATCTGGGTTTTGTTCTTCTTCATCCCAAAGCTATGTTTGGATGTTTGCCCTTGAATTTATCTATCATCTTAGTAATCTTAACTTCATCAAAAAGATCTAAAGCCTCATATTTATCTTTTACCTTCTATTTGCAATTGTCTGCCTCAATCGAGGTGTTAGCAAAATCCCCGAGTTTGGTATCCAATTCTAATAGTGCTTCTTCTGTCTTGAAGGCTTGTCAGATATCCTCACCATCAGCAACCTCCACAAAAATATTCCTAAAATTTTCCACTACTATCTCTATAGGTAAAAAAATTTCTCATTCCTCATCTTCAAAAATATCCAAGCATGCATCATTGTAGTGTCTCTCTACTTCCAAAATTCGCTCTCAGGCTTGGTCCTTGAGCCAATGAATCTCCTCATGTAATACCTCCATTACCTTATTGCTCTCCGCTATATTTTCTATCTAGTCATCAATCATATCTAATTCTTCTCCACTATATACATCAATCAAAACCTGATATCTTTGGCCCTTTATGGCTTGTAGAGTCTACAAATCCTTACTCCAGGCCCAAACCTCATCCATAATACTGAAGTCCTACTTCAAAATTTCCATAATATTATTCACATTCTCTTATGTAGCATGTAGTAACTTCAAATTCCCTGTGATAATTGTAACACCTTTCTCCTCAAAAATTTCTCACCACTCTTGACAAGCCTTCAAAAATGGGTTTAATTGTACACCTCCCCCTTATCTAAATATAATGTTCAAAGTTTTCTCAGGGTGTTCAAGATTAAGAGGACTAACAAATTTGTCTAGATATCCCTTTAGGATCTCAACCTACCTTGGAAGTTCTTGGAGTTGAATCTCCTCTTGTTCTATGTACTTGAGGACCTCTTTGATTCCCATAGTCATCATTTGTCAAGCTAAATCCCATGTAGGTCTTCCCAATATAACATCCTTTAATTCATAATCCTTGAGGGTAAGGCCTTCTACATCTGTGCCTTTAAGAGGGAGAGCCACTTTTTCAAATAAATTCTAGTTCCTTATGCTAGTGATAAATGCCAATGGTGTTGCCTCGTGTGATGGAGATTCAGGTTTATTCAAGATCTCTACAATATCACAAATGTCATGCTCTGACACATGAAATTGAGGCTTAGTACTCCTTATTATTTCCTTAGGGATGCGTCCTACTGAGGACCTATCTCTTGATGATGAAGGAGTATGTTTTGCTATCTCCTTCCCCTTATCACTCCTACTTGGAGTCGTCTCCTATTGTGAGGGCTCCCCTTCTATATCCTTAGTCTCTGTGGATCCTGTGGCTTGAACCTCAATGTCTTGGGAAGGTAGTTGGGAGTATTCCACCATTTGTCCTTCTAACACTTCACCAGTCACCATTTTTTCTGGTCTCTCCTCTAATGATGGTTCCTTATGAACCTGCTCTTCTTCTAAACCTTGAGGTGGAGGAGTCACCAAGCCTTGTTCTACCACTATAACTTGTAGTGGAGATGGAGGAGTAAGATCAAGACCTTGTGTATCTAGTGGCATTTGTATCCAGTCTTCCTATTGAGGTTCACCTATAGGGGTGTCCTTGATCTTATTCCCAATCAATTCTATGCCTACGAGCATGAAATCAAAATCTAACATTGAGAAGACATCATCACTCTCTTCACTCTTCTCATCCACCCACTGCTATACTTCATCTTCCAAAGAAGAGAGTTCTAAGAGTTCTTCTTCAGTGGATGGTAGAGTACCTATGGCACTCTTTCTTCTTTGCAACTCTGTGGCTCTAGCTAGCTGAGTTCTTCCCTATAGTGGCACTTGTTCCTCTTCCTCTTCTGATTCTTCTTCTTCCTCCTCTTTGTCTCCCTCTAGAATGCTTTAAGGAATAGATGGATTAGGCACTAATCTTCTACTAATCCTTTACCTTTTTTTCATTTGAATCTTAATCATTTTCTTTTGTTTCTTGGAAGTAGAAGGAGAAGCTAGCTCATCTTGCATAGGAGGAATGGAGACTTTTCGAATCTCTCCCTCTTCTAGCTGACTAGACACAATGGGAGACAATTGCGGTTCATCCTGGACTTGGGTAGCTCCAATATCTTGGGACCCTTGTGGACTCTGTTCCTGCTACTGGGGAGGCACCTGTTTTGTCTGAATCCTCTGAGGAGGTCTCCTATTTCTTTTATTCTTTCCTTTCCTTTTAGGAGGGTGATAATATCCAACTAGACAATCAAGTTGGTACACTATCTCTAGCCTGATAGGAGACTGGGCTACAAAGGTAGGAATTGTGACTTTCTTTCCTCTACCTCTTTCTGGGCAAGCATGTGCATGGAAGATCATTGTGTCAGGAATTGGATCAAGTGGAAAAGGTTTCTTGATCCAATCCTTCATCATTCTAATGACATGCCTCACTCAATGATTAATATCATCAGCCTTCTCCCTATCAACCTTAGCATTCATAATGGGTTTTTCACCAATTTTGTCTATGTTGAATAGGGGGTCTAGTAACTCCTTAGAATCCTGTTGCTTTATCTCCTCTAGGATATTCAACTAGAGAGAATTTTTTGCTAGATACAAAGTCATCCTACAATAGTCCCTAATGTGGACATCATAGTCATTTGTGGCATTCATCCAGTGATCTTCAACAACATCCTCATGATGGAAGTCCTTTCCTACCAAACTCTCCATTCTCCCAACATTGTCAAAATTGGGTCAGGGAAAGTTATATTCTTCAAGGGGATAGTTCTCCCACTCCAACTCAAAGGACAAAATGTCTTGCTTCCGCTTCACCTGATATGGTCCAATGACCAATGACCATGCCCAACAAGGTCTCCATTGTCTCTTTATCTTTTCATAAGCTAACTCAATTTGTCGAGAAATCCCCAATAGCACCAAATTCTCACTTGGGTATCTGGGGAGCTTCTTAGGATTAATGGAGGCACCAGCTACCCGTAGATATGTGAATATCTTGAACTAGATGAAGTAGGCTTCGAGAGCTATGACTTGTGCTTTGGCTTCATCAGATAACCTCTTCCCATAATCTCCCTCAATGAATTGAATGATCGCAAAGATGAACACATCATTGATTATTCTGTACTCCTTGCTCTACACTGAAAGATTCTTCTTCACTAGCTAAGGGTAGACTATGTATGGCCAAGCATTGGGATCCTGCATATTGCCTCTTTTGTACAAACTGGGATAGTTTGTTGCCCTTGCTGCAAGTAGGTATACCATGTAAGAAGTCATATAAAACTTCTTCTTGTCCTTCACTATCCTCAGTTGCTCACACAAGTTTTCACTTAGTGTGGTGGCCCAATCTAGTGGTATCTTCACCTATCTGATGGTTTCAATAAAGTTGACCATAAAGGTGCTAAGCTGGCCCACTATGGGTAAGCCCATGACTCTACTCAGGAGAATGATGGAATAACTTATATCCTCCTTCATGTATCCTTGGGTCAGATCCACTTTTCTTGTTATCTTTCCCCGTGGGGGCTTCTCAATGAGGTAAGAGGACTAAATGATGTCAATTGCTTCCTGTTGGTGTTCCCTATACCATCTCTTAGCTGCTTCATATGAGAGCCTTATGAACTAATCCACTCTTGGTAGGTGGAAGATTCTCTTAATTTTGTCGAGTCGAAGATCCAACACAACTTCCCTTATGACACTCTTGACCACTCTTTCATCAGGAACAAAATGTTGTGACAAGGCCACGTTTAGTTCAACTGATTGTACTAACACGGGGTGAGATGTTCAATTTACCAATCAAGAATGGATCAATGTGGATACTAAGGCTGATCTCTCTATTGGCTTGTTACAAATTCTTAAGAATTCTCCTAGATCCATGTGTCCGAGGTCATATCTCTGATTTTTGTGTAATCATCATAGAATCTTAACTTCAAAGGTACACCTTGGAATTTGAAGACTATAGGTTTAGGTGCTACTTTGGATGTGGACACCATTTAATCACCTGCACATTGTGAGAAAAAATGTTTATTAGCCCAAAAATAAAACATAAAGACTAACTATGAGCGTAACAGAAAAAAAAAAACCCAATTTGGGTATTTTGTAATTTTTTTCCCTCTTTTTTATTTTTAGAATTTTAGAATTTTATATTTTTTTCCCTTATATATATATATATAAATTATTTTCTTTTTTTTCAAAAAAATTTAAATTTAAATTAAAAAAAAAAAAAAAAAAAACATGTGTGTGGGGAGGGGTTTTGAAGGCACACATAGCTAAGGTTTTAAGATGTGTGGCCAAGCAAGTGGCATGCGGGCACGAAGCGCTGCCGCGGGTGCTCATTTTTTTGTGATGCACGCGTATGTTTTATGGCATCATAGAAGCTGGATGGTGGAGGTTATGAGTGGCGTCAGGCACAAGGCACATGCCACGGTCGCTAGGGGTGAGTGGCACTAGGCGGTTGCAATGATAGGTAGAAAAGGCGCAATGTGTCATGCACAATAGAGATGTAGACATGAAGGGCACTACAAGCACAAGTGAAAAATGAAAGAGGCACTGTTGTTCTCATGCTGCGGTTGCAAAAAAAAAGAGTGCTACTGTGCTCATGCCGCAGGTGTGGGTGCAAAACGAAAGAGGCTTCGTCATGCTCATGTTGTGGGTGCAGGCACAAAACAAAAAAGAGGTGCCGTCACACTCATGCCATGGGTGCAAAACAAAAAGGTGCTGTCGTGCTCATGCCATGGGTGCAAGTGCAAAACAAAATAGGTGCCATCGCAACCATGTCTCACCTTAGTGCGGGGGTCAGAAGAGCATTGAACTTGTAGTCTTCAATAAAAATAATGGTGTGTGAAGTGTTTGGTGTGTGGGGGGGGGGGGGGGGGGTTTATAAACCCTCCCCATGCCGAGCCAGGTGTGAGGCGTGCACTTTGCCTGCGCGTGCTCTTGTGTGCATGCTGATGATTATTATTATTATTTATTTTTATTTTTATTTTTCTAATTTTTTATTTTTTTGGTGTTTTTTCAAGTTTTCTATTTTTTTAATTATTATTTTTTATTTTTTATTTTTTCAAATTTTCCATGACTCATACTCTTTAACTCTAACAATTTTTTTTTGACTCTTGAACTATGAGTCTGAGAGTTGTAAAAAAAAAAAGGGGTCCCCATTCCTAGTGAGGGATGGGGCGTGTGTTGTGAATACCACAACAAGTCCTTACTTTGTTGTAAGTGTTAAATTCTCTAACAAGATGATACCTACTAGTCTCTTAAGCTTTTAATAGGGCATACCCCTCTCACGGTAGATCATATTTTATGATCAAACATTATAACCATAAAAGTTAAATTTATTACTACAATAGTGAAGATTTGTCAATGTCATCCCCACCCCAGTTTTACCTTAGAAAGATTTGTGAGTGGATTAAATTTTTCTTAAGAAGAATCCATGACATGAAGTACTAGTTACATAATGAACACATGGAGATCATGAAGAAAATGATTCATATGGTTACAGGCTATCCAACCCTAAATAACAAGAAAACCATGTGATGCTTGAGTCATGAAGAAGTTGAAGAAAACACTGGAGCCAAGTGGAACATACCAAGTCTTTCTATTACAAACATTTTTGATCCACTAATTGAATTTGTAGTGAGAATTATATCTCATAAATTTTGTCAATCAAGAAAATTGAACAATGTTTCATTAATGGCAGTGGATCAAGCATGGAAGATAGTGATGAAAGATCATGAGTACGATCTTGCTAAGCTACAAAAATTATAATTTGCATAGAATTTGTTATCTATAAGAAAAGAAAAGAATTCAATGTGTACATTTGGATCCCTCATTGTATGTATTTTTTATATTTAGAATTATTTTTTCTAGTGTTGTTTGGGAAAAAGACAAATAAATGAATACATTACTCAATTGGGAGCAAATTTTGAGAATGTAATGGATGCTTACTTTGATGAATTTAAGCTCAAAGAATGAGAGTTAGGATAAGGATACCAAAATAATTGGTTACAAGGTACTACAATGACATCCATTTTCTTGTAGATATAGACAACAAATTTGTGTAGGTAGTAAAGTCAAGGAAGGCTTGGTTACAAAGTTTTGACTATGAAATAGATAGTGATGTAGTGAGTGCACACATTGTAGCATTATTGAATGAAGAGATAGACACTAAGGCTGAACCTTTTGGGAGATATGAAGAAGCTAAATCAAGAATAACTAAAAATATCAAGATAGCTTCTAAGGATAAGAAAAGGAAAAGCTTAATTGAAGACCTAGAAGAAAAAATGGGCACCCTAGGCAAGGGAAAGGAACCACTACAATTAGCACAAGGACTTGGAGAGGATGATAACAAAGACACTAGTGATGAGGAAGAGGAAGAAGTAGAAGGAAAAAACAGTAAAGTCCTAGCTATTATCACTCTACCAAGAAAGAAGGCTCAAGGAACCAAGAAGAATCCAATAGTGACACCCCTCTCTCCTCCATCACCAAATAAGACAAGGATCGAGGTAGCTGCTAGTGTCGAGTAATCTGCAAAATAGAGAGTAGTAGAGACTACTAAGCCCATTGCCCCTAGAAGAAAGAGAATGAGATTGGCTAGAGGATCACCTAAAGGGTTGTCTAAATATATTGAAGAGGTATGTGCAAATCTATGAGGGTCTTCAAGACTATCTAATTTTAGATTTGTAAAGTATGATACATTGGATAATGTTGATCAAACCAAAATTGAGGAGGCTATGGTGGATATGATTTCTAATCATAAGTTAGCTCCTACTAAAATTGAAAGAAAAATACCTAAGGATCTGTATGATAGATTAGAAAGAAGATGGTGGCAGGCAAAAGTAGAGGAGAAAAAGATAAGGGCTGACACATTAGTCAAAGTAATGCCTGATCTGTCCTAGGATAAACAAAACACATTTTTGGAAAAGTATAGGAGAAGATTTGTTCCTAAATAAAAAATGTTTTTGATATTACAAAATAAAATGGAAGATGTAGAATAGCACTTGATGAGTTTCTTTGGAAAATCATTTTTGTATTATCAACTAAGGCAGTGGAGAGAAACATTATAAACATCAAAGATGATTACAACACTAATAGTGGAGAAATTTTATGTGTGCCAAGTTCACAAGGAAGCATGTCACCTATACATGTTGATACCCCTGACACTCTAGAAGTCAAGAAGTCAAGGCTTACAGGTACAAAGGTAGAAGGTGAAGAGAAAGAAACAAGTGTAGAAACTTAGATTTTTTCAACACCTCATATTGAGGAAAGAAAAGAATCAAGTAAAGTTGAACTGAGTGTGACTATTGTTGTCTCAAGCATAGATGCACAAGCATGACCGAGTGGTGAAACTCCTTCACCAACTCTCAAAGAAGTGTTGAGCAATAGTACTCCTTCACCAAGAAAGAGGAGTACAATACAAGATGTCTCACTAGATATTGAAGTTAGTCTAGATGAAATAATTGAGATGCCACAATTGGATCTAGAAAATGTCACCTTGGAGAAAATCATTTTGCAACAAGAAGTTTTAGGAAAGAACAAAAGAAAAGAAGAGTTAAGAAGAGAGCTTAAGAAAAAGTAGGTACTATATGATGTAAAGCATATTTTTGTTAATGCTTTTGACATCCAAAATTTTGATAAAGAAATTCCAATAATCAACTAGCTTGTAAACATTATTGATTGAGTTAATACAGGAAATATGAAGTCAAATGAGAAATTCATGAATTGGCCTATGAGAAGATTTGAAAATAAGGTTGTGGACAAAGTTTCCATAACCATTCCCAAGCAAAAAGTGTAATTGAAAGAGAAAATATGGGTTATGAAAGAACTCATTCAAAAGGTACAACATTTGTACAATATTTTGTTAGACGTACCAAGATTTACAAGTGATCTTAAGGCACAAATAAACCAAATTCAAGCTGAGATGAAGAGATCCAACAATATTATTTTAGAGTTAGCGAGATCAAGTGTTGATCATTACAATAATCTACTGAATGCCCAAGGAAAATTAGTTGAGCTTTAGTCAACTGACAACAATATGAGATCCATATTGATCTCTATTCAAGAAATGGTGATAGCTCATTTGGATTTCATTTAGAGGGAAACACAATCAACCCAGGATCTTAGCATAGAAGATCACAATATTTCAATGGCTGATAGCATAATTGATTTATTTGAAAGACTAAAGTTGCAAAATCACATTTTGGGAGCAGCAAGAACCACATGGGATCATGCATTTTCTATGATCACCCAAGTTCACAAGATATTCATTAACAAATATGGATTACTTCTATCCATTCCACCCCAGTAGCTGTGACATAAAGTGTTCAAAAACAAGGGGGAAATAGACTTGATAAGAGGGAAACAAATATGTAAAAATATTTGAATAAGGGGAAATGAATGTGTTATCCATTTTTAAATTGTTTATTCATTATTAATTGGCATAAATCATAAGACTTAGGGGGAAAGCTCATTATTACATTGTATTGTAAATATGTAAATATGACAAAGTGTTTTTCCACTAATATCAAAGGGGGGATTGTTGGTATCTTTAACTATTGTTGTCTATTAATGTCAAACACTTAGTCATTTACAAGGCAAAGTCAAATAGTTATCACTACAACTAGGCTACTCTACATAGGCTAACTCATGTACATAAGAAAGTATGTACCAAGCTCTATAGGAGTCAAGCTCACTGAGTATTTTCTATATGATCAGATCTTAATGGTGATCTATCAAGTTTTAAACATACAAGAGTTGAGTTACATAGTTTTTGTCGAGCATAATAGAGACTGAGCAATAGTAATGTTGAGCATCAAAAAATAGTAAAGACTAAGCAATGTAGAGCTTATAGTAATTTCAAGCATAAAAAAATAGTAAAGATTGAACAATGTAGAGTTTACAAAAAAGTCATGAATGTAACAGATTTTGAGGTAACACATTTTCAAGCTAACATGGAAGGAACATTTAATGTTTGTAGAGATTTTTATGGAGACTTTTATACATGAATGATGTGGATTACATATCCCTATGTTTTATGATAAATGATTCAATAGAAGGCTATTTTTGAACCATCTAGAAAACTCTTTATGGAACTCTTTAAATAGAGAAGATCTTAATCTAGATCATGTGGTATGGAGATGAGAGTAGAATTATATGCATGCAGACAAGGAGTAATATGTGATCAGTGAAGTGAATGATCAAGATCACATTGAAAGTCAATGAAAGGTTTATGTTATCACTTAATAGAGAAAGTGACCTAATCATAATAGTGGAATGGAAAGGTGAGGAAAATGTTATTAGATTAGATGAGAGGATCAATTAGCAAGGAGAAGACTCAAAATCATCTTACAGAGCATACTAAGAGTCGAGTACTAAATCAGTTCTAATTGACTTGAATCAAGGTAAATCTATTAACATAGTGGTCTTAACATATCTTTGTAAATCTCCTAACAAATTTCTTACTTTTTCATAAGTGTTAAATCCTCTAACAAGGTGAGACCTAGTAGTCTCTTAAGCTTTTAATAGGACAAACCCCTCACAAGGTAGATTGTATTTTATGATCAAACATTGTCACCATAATAGGTTAACTTTATTACTACAATAGTGAAGATTTGTGGGTGCTATCCCCACCCCAATTTTACCTTCACCTTAGAGGTTTTATAGGTAACAAATATTGTGCTATGTGTTTATTTTCATGTATGTGATAGATCAGATTTACATGATATAGCAAGATTATACCTCCATTAGTCAATAATTGTGTGCTTTAATGGATGAAGTGGCTTGTCATCATATGTATCAATAAGGAAATAATTTCACCAATGGGCTAGATTCCCTAGGAAGGTACATTGAGTACATTAAAATCTAGGAAGACATGCATAGTATCCTTATTGAGGCTTATGCAAAAATCATACAAGTTTGTGCCAATTCAAATAATGATGATAATGCACTTAACGAGGGTTAAGATGGTGATTTCCTACCTTTTTCTTGGTTTCTGAGTATTGGACTATCTTCTTCACTTTGGGTTGTGAGTTTCCTAATTTATAGTAGCTTATTATTTTTAGCAACTACAAATAGTTGAGGTTTCCTTTCTACATGTTATGGGTTTTTAGTTGGGTGTTTGCAATGATTACTTTTGGCAAATATGTGACTATGTCACTATAAATTTTAGTCATGCTACTAAAATTATTAGTCACATGACTAAAACTAGTCACATTCCATTGTTTGTTTACAATTTATAGGTATAGGTGACTAAATAAGCTACTAATTTGGTCACCAAATAAAATCACAACATCAACCAAAAATTACTAAATAAACTACCAAATAAATGACTAAATAAGTGATTAGATAATGAGTTACTAATAATTAGTCACCTAAATACAAGTAACTAAATAAACTACCTCATAAATGACACAATAAGTGATTAGATAACTAGCCACTAATAATTAAGTTTATTTTTACTTTCTCTCTTTATTTTCTCTAAGGTTTATTTATTAATAAGTTAGGTTAATTTTATTTTCCATAACTCATTCATGGCCCTAGGACCTTCTTTTTCTCATACTAATTGTGATTTCACTTTGCATCTTCCCAAGTATATGACACGTTGTTAAATGGCTTTGGGAATATTTTATTCACCATTTTGGGCTCTTCAATCAACATTGCAAAATGATTCAATTTTCCTCAAAGAGTTATATGAATAAATGAGTGGATTAATATTTCTTCTTATTTTAGTCCTCTTCTATTTATATTACTCATTTGGATTCTTAATTGTTTATTCCAACATTCATAATTAAAAGAACTATTAATTTATAATTAATAGTTAAAACATATTAAAATTTATTGACAATTTATTACTAATTAAAAATATATTTATAACATGTAAATTCTATTTTTAATAAAATATGAAATGGAAAATTTCATCTAAATATTTTGCAAACAATATTAAGATACATGTTAATTTTGAGTACATTTCTTGTTTTCATTATCAAAATTGAAAACAAAAGACTTCTGTCCTATAAGCCATTTTCGAGTATGTTTCTTGTTGAATAAGCCATTTTAAGTCTCTTTCTTGATTTGGAGGGAATTTTGATGTTGAACTAAAAGAGAGAAAGACAAAATGAAGAGAAAGTGCACAAATATAGATAATCAAGCATAGTCAAGGATGCCTTCTATATATTGTGGCTAGAGAAAATGGAGGAGTTGAAGTGTTGCCCAATAAATTTTTCACCTTTAGTTAAAATTGGCTCCTTGAGATGTTTTTAATTTTTTACATTCATTGCACATATCTTTTCCAAAACAAAACTGGCATGGTTTTAAACCTTTAATCTTTCTACAAGTTGGTCTTGCTCTAGCTTTGTGCAATATTTCCTAGGAGGATTTATGGTAAGAGTTTCTCAATTTTTGCTTATTCTACTATGGATGTGGTTGCATATTATCATTCTTGTTTTTCTACTCTGACTATAAATGTAATGTTAGGGATTCAATACACAATATTTTTAAAAATAGATGTAAAGTTTTTTTAAGTTTTTTTGTTACTAGTTGGATATTTTTGACATTTCTATCCCCAAAATCTAACTCTTTTTAGTTTTATTAATGTGATAGATTAACCCATATTTGATAGATTTCCTTGGTTCCAAAATAATAACACCTTTTCTTCATGACAAATGAGCCTTATTTTCGGACCATAGCTTGCCACTATTGATCACCTTGCATTCCTTATTGATGAGTTCAAAATAAGACTCATTAGAGGTCATCTAATGTGGAATGCCATTATTCTTGAACACAAGATCATTTAATGTAAATATTTTGTGGTGAAATAATGTATATGAGCATGTCTAAGTAGAAAAAATAATCTTTATAAATTATAAGTCCTTTGGATAAGATTTGCAAACCATTGATTGTGCTTGAACTCTTTTGATCTATGACTATTATCAAATAATTTTCAAGCTTGATAGATCTCATTGCAATGTTTTAAGAGATCTCCTTTTGTAGTTGGACCACTCTATGTTCTTTGGTTTGATAAAAGAGCTTTAGCTCTATCCAAGTCTTCAAATTATTGATATGAAAACTTAGCTCCTTCAAGATATGTGAGCTTTTAACACTAAGGCTTCTTCAATATTGTCCTACTTTATCAATCCCACATCATCAAAGGGATGAAGTCATGGTTCATTTGAGGAAGGAGTTATTTCAATATAATAATTTAAAAATGAAGAAGTTTGGACCATTTAAGATACTGAAGAAGCATGATCCAGGAAATTTCTTTGAAGTAGATTTTCCCACTAAATTGAATATGTTGCCAGCATTTAATAGTTTAGATTTGATAGAGTACCATGAAGGTGTTGAAGATGAGGTCATATAGGTTTACTAGAGTATTTTGGTAGCTACTTCATCTATAAAAGAGATTAAGGGTATAATGGATAGTTGTGTTGGTAGAAGCACAAGGAATCTAAGACATATGAAAATATATGGTCAAGTGGAAAGGACAACCTATAGAATATTCATCATGGCTGAAAAGGGAGGAGGATAACATTCTTGGTTTTCTTCTAAATACATAAGACATGATGGGGTCACTTCTCAAATTACCCCAAGTGTCTGATGCAAGAGCATCTTGAGTGTAAGGGCAATCTTCATCCCCCAAAAATAATTTTGTTTATGTCTTTTCAATAAGGGTTGTTTCAGTACAAAGATGTTATTTTTGGAAAATAAAAAATGTATATTAAGTTGTTAATATGGTATTAGAATAATCTAATTTCATAGATGGAGGTTCATCTCAGATATATTAGCCTACTAGTTGAGTTGCATTGGCATATCATATGTATTGGTAAATATATTGAGGATTTTAAATATAAAAACTTTGAGATCAATTTTGAAAGCCTTAGAAGGCCTTAGAGGCTCCTAAACAAGGTAAAACCTTGGCTAATGGATGCTTGTACAATCAATCTCCATAGAACAAAGGTTGTTGTTTCTTAAATAGTGGTTATAATAGCCAATCAAGTCTACGATTTAAAAATTATGGTCTCTAGAAGTTGAGCTACTTGAAAATATAATTTGAAGTAGTTTTGACCCAATTCTATGTAATAAAATAATATAATTCTTAGATTTGGTCAACAGAAAGGGTTAGGACTAAATATTTAGAACCTTCTTAGGAAATGGAAAATTGCCTATATATAAGGAAAGCTTGTAGTGTTGTATAGGACAATTTTGGGTAGTTGTTTTTGGATCTATCATATAGAATATTTTAAGGAAAATATGCATAGGAATTTGCATAATGTATCTCTAAAATCTATAATTCTATACTTCTAGAAATAACAAGAAGTCAATTTCATTCCTTGCAAATTATTGTTATTTCTCTATTTTTAATGTGTTTTTGGTATTAAGGGGAGTATTCTTCATTAAGAATCTTGTACAATGACATCAAGAGGTTGATGTAAGTGATTGAATATTCATAGGGAACTTATGTGGTAGAATGCGAGTGCCAAGTCCTTTGTAAAGGATTAGTAAACTCATGTAGTATTGTGATTACAATTCTCCTTGCTTGGTCAAATATTGGAGTCAAAAGTTATTTCAATTAGGAAAATATAATAAGTTGAAAATGAAGAAGTTTGGACCATTTAAGATACTGAAGAAGCATGATCTAGGAAATTTCTTTGAAGTAGAGTTTTCCACTAAATTGAATATTTTGCTAGCATTTAATAGTTTGGATATGACAGAGTATCAAGAAGGTGTTGAAGACGAGTTCATAAAAGTTTACTAGAGTATTTTGCTAACTACTCCATCTACAAAATAGATTGAGGATATACTGGATAGTTGTGTTGGAGGAAGTACAAGGAATCTATGACATATGAATAATATCTAGTCAAGTGGAAAGAACAACCTATAGAAGATTCATCATGGCTTATAAGGGAGGAGGATAACCTTCTTGGTTTTCCTCTAAATACCTAAGGCATGATGGGGTCACTTCTCAAATTACCTTTAACGTCTGATGTAGGAGAATCCTAAGTGTAAGGGAAATCTTGCATCACCCAAAAATATTTCTATTTCTATGTTTTTAATAAGGGTTGTTTCAGTACAGAGATGTTATTTGTGGAAAATAAATATTTTTATTAAGTTTTACATATGAGCTTATAATAATCTAATTTCGTAGGTGGAGGTTCATCTTAGATATATCAGCCTACTAGTTGAGTTTCATTTTCATATCATATGTATTGGTAAAGTTATTGAGGATTTTGAGTATAAAAACTTTGAGCTCAATTTTGAATGCCTTAGAAACTCCTAAACAAGGTAAAACCTTGGCTAATGGATGCTTGTACAATCAATCTCTATAGAATTAAGGTTTTTGTTTATAAAAAAGTGGTTATAATAGCCAATCGGGTCTATGATTTAAAAGTTATGGACTCCAGAAGTTGGACTACTTGAAAATATAATTTGAAGTAGTTTTGACCCAATTCTATGTAATAAAATAATATAATTTTGAGAGTTCTTCAGCATCAAGGATTAGGACTAAATGTCTAGAACCTTCTCATGCAATAGAAAATTTCATATATATAAGAAAGGCTCATAAATTGTTTATAGGATAGTTTTGGGTGGTTGTTTTGGATCTTTCATATAGAATATTGTAAGGAAAATATCCATGGGGCTTTGCATAATGTATCTCTGAAATCTGTAATTCTGTACTTCTGGAAAAAAATAAGAAGTCAATTTTTTTCCTTACAAATTACTGTTATTTCTCTATTTTTGATATGTTTTTGTGGTATTAAGGGGAGTGTTCTTCATCAATAATTTTGTACAATGAGTTCAAGAGGTTGATGCAAGTGCTTGAAGATCCATAGGGAACTTATGTGGAAAAAAAGTGTCATGTCCTTTTTAAAGGATTAGTAAACTGGTGTAGCAATGTGACTATAATTCTCCTTGCCTAGTCATATATTGGAGTTAAATTATTTATTGTGATACTCAAAGCTCTGAGTATGTTGTTCTTGTTTATATCAGCTAGACAAATTAAATTATTATTTTTGATGGTAGAAACAAAATTGAGGGAAAGAATAATCTTTTCATTTCCAAATTGTAAAATGAATTCTCGAATCAAACTACTTAGTTAGCAATCTGGTCTAAGAAGAAGAAGGTGCATACTTCTTGAAAGAAGGCATTTCAAAAAGCAATCTTGGAGGTACACTGATTATTTTGATTTGTCTATGAAGCATCAAGGTGGGCTCCCCATGACTAGTATGTTGGAAAATTTTAGAAATAATGCGAAGGCCTAAATGACATCATAAGATTTTAGCTTAGAGGCCAAAAAAATACTATAAGGAGATGTTGTTGGCATATATAGTTTTATACCATTTATGTGCATTGTCTAAATTTTAAATAAAAAATATTTTAGGAATCTTCCATAAAGATGTATTTTTTTATTATTAGACATTGAGAACAAGTTTTGAAAAAAGGAAACACTAAAACTATACAGATATCACATAGTGAAAAATATACAAAATAATCTAACATATTTCCTTTCCTTAGTACAATTCCCTCAAAATATGAAAGAAAAAAATTAGAAAATACACTACAAGGAAATAAATTATAAAGTGATTAAACCATTGATTTCTTGAAAAATTGAACAATGATTATTAAGAGAAAAATAGAAAGATAACTTATAGACAAAGATATTACAAAATCCTAACAAAAACATATTTTTTTCACAAAATCTCAGATGCCTTACCCAAATAATCTTGACCATATTTGTCCTCATGTAGTGTTCAAATGACTCAATCTTTACCCCCAAGAATTGGATTCATCAAATCCCAAAGTAGTGTGAAGCATATGGGTCTCAATTAAAAATAGGGTAGTTGTAATTTAATGTTCTAGATTAAGTTGGTATTAAAGATAAAGGAAACGTGTTTGGGAGGAATAGTGAAAATTGTGCAATTGAAGAGAAGGGAAGTTATATATACAATGAGGAACATGTGTGAGGAAAGCTTTGAAGAAAGGCAAAATGTACATAAAGATAAAATAAAATCTTGAATGAAGTAGATCGCCAAAACCCAAGTCAGCTCTAAATATTAGGCTATAAAGAGTGGACATAAATATGGATCATTCTATATTTAGCAGATTCATAATGAAGTCAAGAACCCTAGACCTCTTAAGTTATGACTATTTTGAATAGCCTTTGGGATGAAAATGTATTTGATTTTAAAGTTAATATGTAGGTCATCAATTTTTCAAACATTCACAATTGGATGAAAAAGGATCATTTCCCACCATCTCCATGACTGCTATCTTCACTTGATTCATTAGGAGATTCTATTTCTTCTCAATTCTCTTTGTAATTATGATATGTTCTTCAAAAGCTAATGGTAGCCATTGGAAAGAAATAAAGTGAATGAAAATCAATAATCTTCAAGTGGGATATAAATTTTCTCTTTACAAAAATATTCTAAGATTGATTCATGCAAATGCTTGCCTTTAAGAATTTCTATTGTAGAGATTGAAAATGTTGAAAATTATTTCAATTATCATCTTTTACACTCTTTAGAAAATCAATAGATATAATCATATCTATTTTAACTTTTCATGATTACACTCCCATTGCCTGATAAAATTTTAGACATATTTAACTAGATTATGAACAAAATTAACTTTAAAAAGTCATATAATAAAATCATTAGAATCAAGGAAAAGAATGATATTGAGAAGAAGAAGTGGAAACTAGAAATGAAAAGGATAATCAAGATAATAAAAAAGGAAGCAAGAATCAATCAATTAGGAAAATACTATCATAGGTATGAGGCCAAAGACCAATAGTTTTAAAAAATTTAATCATTAGCTATGAATTATAAAAATATATTTGGTTCATAGTACTTTTCAAGTCTAAAAATTGTCATACAAATAATTAGCCAATAGGCTATTATAAGTGGGCATTTCACCAAAAACCCATATGCTCAAACCAAATACCATTGATTTTTTAGCCTCAATTGAAAAATACTCATCGAATAGTAAATGAATATCCTTGTACAATCTCGTATAAAATCAATTGCATTAAAGATAGAAAGTGTTAAAACAACCCATAATAAAATAAAATGGCATAAGAGCAACTGCTGCAATATAAAAAAATATGACTTGAAAATATGATTTGAAAACATAGAAAATAAATCACAAGCAAGAATATATTTTTCTAACTTGCTTACAACCATTAGAGCTTTCAAATGGCTTCTAACTATATAATGCATGATTGTACAAAGTAAATATTTATAGAGGTAATACAAGGATCTAGAAGCTTCTCTTCTAGAATTTTCTATATCCTAGAATTTTCTACTCACAATCTAGAATGTTCCATATAAGATTTTAGAACTCACAATCTAGAATGTTCCATAGAAGACTATAGAAACTTTCTCCCATTTAGAACCTTAGAAGACTCTAGAAAATTTCTCCCTTCTAGAATCTTCTAGACAATCTTATTCTTCCTAACGCCCCCCTTAAGATTGGTTAGAAGAATACAAAAGAGGAGGAGAACATTAAATTACTAACCCCCACCACCTTGAATGTTCACCTCGATCATGCCCAACATATCTCGCAATTTCAAAAATTTAGCCTCAAGCATACTCTTAGTAAATATATTAGTTGTTTGATCTTCACTTGGACAAAATTTGAGGTTAACAATATTTCCTTGAACAAGATTAACATCCTTGAAATAGTGAACATCAATCTCAATGTGCTATGTTTTAGCATGGAAAATATGATTATTTTCAACTTGTTTAGCACTTTTATTGTCACAATACAAAGTAGTAGCCAAACTTTGTGCAAATCCAAGCTCAAATAAAATATTTCAAATCCAAACTACCTCTTTTCCTACTTCCTTTTATGCTCTATATTCTACTTCACATGAAGATAGTGATGTAGTTGCTTGTTTTTTGCCACTCCATGATTGGACCTGATCCAAGCTATAAAGACATATGGCCTCTGGTAGATTATATGTCATCAATATTGCAACCCTAGTTTGAATCTACAAGGCCAATAAAAGAAACTGAGGACTTGTAGCTATAATATATGCCATAGTAAATGGTTCCACAAATATATCAAAAAGTGCTCTTTGTGGCCATTCAATGACTTTCTTTGTTTTGCATAAATCTGGATACCATATTTACTACAAATAAATGATCTAGTCTAGAATAAGTTAGATAAACCAAGATACCAACAAGTTGTCTATATAATGTAGGATCTACCTACTTGGAGGTACATTTCTTAGTAAGCCTAATTCCAAATTGGAAAGGAGTAGGGCTTGACTTGCATTCTGGTATTTTAATTTTCTCTAAAAGATCCAAAGAATATTTTATTTGAGAGATAAATAATCCATCCTAAAGCCTATTAACTTGTAAGAGAATAAAATAACTTAGTTCACCTAAATCACTCATATAAAATGTCCCTTTGAGATTTGATTTTAAGTCATTAACTAGCCCAATATTTGGTCTAGGTATGAGTATATCATCTACATAAACTACTACCACAATAATTATAATTTTGTACTTTATTTACATAAAGATTTGGGTCTAATTTACATTTTTAAACCCATAAAGTTGAAAATACATGTCAATCTTCTCATTCAATGCTCTGGGTGCTTGCTTAAATCCATAAAGTGGCTTCTTTAATTTATAAACATGATTAGGATGTTGTCGATCTACAAAACCTATAGATTGATCCATATATATTTCTCCATATAACTCTCCACTTAAAAAAGCATTTTTTAAATCCATTTGATGAACATGCCACCCATGGCTTGTAGCCAAAAATATAATAACTCTAACTATATTCATTTTGATGACAAAAACAAATGTTTCTTCATAACCAACACCCTCTTTTTTATTATATCCTTAAGCAACCAATCTACACAAAATAAATGACAAAATAATTGGTCACTTATAATTAATCACTCAAACAAATGACTAAATGAATGATCAATTGATTGTCTATCATATTATCACTACATTTAACATATTCTAGTATTTAGTAAATAGTGAGAACCAAAACTTAATAATCATTAAAACTTAAAATAAAATAATTTAATAATAAATATTTATCATTTAAATTATATTTATTAATAATGTAAGGACTTTTATAATAAACATAAATTAGACATAAATTAAATTATAAATAATGTTCATATTTGACATATTACCCTTGGGGATTTGTCAAAATTTCTAAGGGAAAAATATCCATGAACATGGGATATGCAAGGTTCACCTAACCTCAAAACAAGAGAGGCCACTTCCATTTGGCACTTTTTATTTTAGAAATATATACACTATAAGTAGAATTTTGGTTATCTTTAGCATTATAGTTTAAACTTAGTCTTGTTTCCACACTCTTTTACAATGTGAGCCTACCTTTTAATAGACCTTTATCTCTACCCAATAATTTCTATTAGGTTGAGAGGTTTTATTCTTGTATGGTAACTCAAGCATTCAAAATCAACTTTAGATAAAGGAGTTGGGGGTGATGAATGTATCAAAATAAATGTTAAAATGTTATTCAACGATGACATATTTAACATTGAATGTAAATATTTTTTATTGATATTAAAGTAAAATTTCAACGTGTATAACAAAAACAATGAATGGTTGAGTAAAATACTCAGAGTCTCCTAACTTTAATTTTATTTTCATTGAAGGTCAACTCTATAATTTTACTATCGATTATACCTTTGTATACAATACAAATGTGTTGATGAGGTATGCATATTTATATAAATATTGAATACGTTCTTTTAGCTTAACTTCAATTTTGTGTTTAGTATTAAAAACTTTGTTTCCTTCTAAATGATTCCAATTATGAAGATTTTTCAATCTATACTTCTTATTTATAACTACACAAAATATTCTCATATTATCTTGGACTAAAGAGTCTTGTGTGTTTTCATCATAATTTTAAAAACATATTATAAGTTCACAAAAGAAAGTTTTAGAGTGCGCTTTATTGTCTCTTTCCTTTGATTAATGTAGAAATTATTCAAAGGCACAACATTGATATGAACAAATCCAATCATAATAGAGATGAAATATTCACAATGCCAAAATGGGGCCTAATCTAACATCTAATTATAAGTGCTTACAATTTAGAACAAAATAATACTTAAGTAACTTAATGTGACGAATTGGAAGAAAGTAATAATAAAAGTTGCATCAAACTAAATACATCTTTAGAATATTAAATTCATCAAATAAACTAAAAGTGACTAATTAATTATTATAACCATTAGACACATCTATGCAAATTGGTGAAATACATGTGAAGAACATTGTAGGTGTTTGTGCTTTAATATATTTAAAGTAAAAGTTTTCATAATCATTATGTTAACATATCTGGATCATATGAATTATACTAAAATGGTAATAATTTAGTTAAAGGATGGCACTCTAATTGTATATATGATATTGTTACAATGTTTCAAAATGATTTGCTAAAGCATATAGTATTGGTTAATAATCTATTAGTTATGGTTAATGTATTATTAACTAAACACTTTCTTTAATTAGAATACCTTAGTTAATGAGAAAAAAATTATTTTTAGGCATAAAAATGAATGCATAATCTTACTATTAAATAACATAGAAACACACATTTTAGATGTTTATTTCATGAGTTACATTAGATTGAATGGTCTCTCAAATTCTTGAATTTAATGTAGAATCCTTGTGAACCTAGAGTGGGCTTTAAGAATATTAAATCCAATATAAACTAAGCATCATTAGTTATAAAAATAATATTATAGAACATACTCGCCAACTAAATTAATAATCTAAATCTTAAATATAATCAATGATTCAATTCATTGTAATGTAGCTTTATGTATCTCTTATCTGACTCAAACTTGCCCTAGATGAATGAACTAAAATTCATCAAAAGCTAGTGATGGGTTATTATTAAATTTGTTCAAGAGAATGTAAACTTGCATTAGTTACTTCTCATTTTCTAATTGTTATTTATTCTTTGCTTATCCAAATTATTAATTACTACATTTAAAGGAAAAAACATGATAAATAAAAGTTCTTTTATAAATCTTACATTCAATATATAGAGGAGTTGTTTAATCTTAGAAGTGAGAAAATAATAATAATAATAATAATAATAATAATAATACCGACCTAATATAATCACCAAATGCAACCTCACACAAAAATGAGACTAAAGGCATTCAAGAAATTTAGTTAAATTGTTTTCAAAAAACTTTTTGTCAGATCTCTGTAATGCCAATGATTCTTAGAATCTCATACTCCGAGTGTGGATTTTTAAGTGCAGTATATGCATCCTCGGTACCAAAATGAGATGAATCATTTGGACGTCGGAGGGGGAAATGCCAAGGATTGGCCTACAACCTTCACTACTGGCAGGAGTTTCAATCTAGCGACTTCCCTTGTGGTAGGGATAAATTCAATCCATTTTGGCCTATTTGACAAAGGACTTGGAGGAGGTTGCGCATGGACAGCTGCTTCTGCTTCTTCTGTGCTAGAGGAAATATCTTAAAAGGCCAGGGGTTTTCTTATGGCCTTCCAACATTATGGACTGCTATTGGGGCCAAATTGCTAGGTTAGATTTTTTTTGATCTATTAAAAAACTAAAATAAGTGTAACTTGGTTTGAAGTTAACAGTAAGTTAATTCAGATTGTAAGTTTTTTCTGGTTATTTCAAATAGGCAAAAAAAAATTGTTCCATCATTTGAAACTATGTTATAAGTTTTATTGAGTGATTGTGAGGTCAAAAGTTTTCGAAAAAATATTTTTTTAGGGTTCAAATTTTTCATTGTCTTGTAAGGTGCTATAATAGTTACGTGTCCTTTTAATCTTACTACATTGGCTGGGTGTCTATAGAAATTTATTAAATTGGTTTTATTGACACAAAATATCAATGCATCAAACCATTTTTTATAGAATTTCATTATGCCAACCACAAGAAGGATAATATGTCTGCATTCAATCATCATTGAACAGAGCATGAAATCTTAAGAACTGAAGATTATAAGGTACCATATTACTCAAAAACATCATGATTGAGAATTAAAAAATAATGTTTCTTAGCATTAGTCAGTACGAATAAATTTGGGATAGTATGCTCCCCTATAGTATCAGTCCTCAAACAAACAAGAGTTTATTGATGGGTCAATAAGCTGATTATATAACATGTCCACCACACCATCTTCCTTAGAACTATTAAGAAAAAATCAAAGTCACCATACATTGAATCTAACTTGTTATTCACTCCATATACATCTTCAAGTAGCATGAATGCCAAAGCTGACAATCCATATTCTGTGGATAATGCAAATCATGCCAAGGAGGTGTAGGTTAGTGTTTTTCCTGTTGACAGATATATATAGGAATTCTGTAGAAACATACAAAATATAAATGGCACTTGTGAGTGTTGATTGTAGACCATTCTATAATTAAATAGACAGTGCATTCATCGTAAAAATACGCCTGCAGTTTATTGTTATCACAAACTGATCATCATTTCTTTTGTATTCAAGCCAACTCTCAGATTCCATTTGTATTTCTACTTATAGTTGCATATACACAGTTGAAACTTTTTATTTAATGTCGTGTGTTTATCATAGAGGTAAGAAATGTGTGTTCAAAGGCCTACCAGAAGCACATTTTTGTAATAAATATGCAGCAGTTTTTAGCATGGTAACTGACATATGAGGGGACCCAAAAGAAAAGATACTATTTGGAAAAATCTTCTCATGCCTCAAATCCCATTTCATATAGAAATTGAGAAGGAAACAAATGAAGCAAGATCAGGCACCTTGGTAATTTCATTTTGATAATCTTTCTTCAGTAAAGCAATTGAACCTATTGACATAATGATAGCAAGATGGCATATTCAATATTTGCATACCAAAAATTCTCTGTCAGATCACTTGTTTGACAGAATGCTCCAGAAGATATAAAGAATGTTCCATAAGATATCTAATAGATGATTAAGTTGTGATATAATACTCCAACACAAAGAGAAAAATTTTGTTCACTTCCAGCAACACATATTTTTTATTATGCCGAACTCACCCATCATATTATTGTATCTGGGCTAATAATCATACATTGAACAACAATCAGTCACCAGTCACCCTAATGACCGTGTGACCTCTCCAAAAGGCACCTGATGATCCTCCTAATTAATAGTAAGCACCATTTTGTGAGGCTACTTGCATGCATCAAACCTCTAAAAAACATTATTACAAATTGTACATTAAAACTATAACCAATTTCACATTTAGACCATGTTAATATCCTTTATTCTTTCACCTGAGAGATTTTCTAAATCCACTCCCATGGCTTCACCTTTTCGGTAAAGAAGATTCAAGTACTTCAATATTTTGAATCTTTGGAGATGAATTTCTAAGTTTTTTATCTTCAAGATAAAGTATTTTTTGGGGGGCATCAGTGATGTCATGGTTGTCTCAGATTGAGAATTGCCTCCACTTACATTCTTTTCATGTTTATGTTCACTAATTCTCAAAGATAACTCCATAACTCCAAGGCTCCTAGGCTATTGTTTATTCTTGCATACGTATCTGTGTTTACGTATCTATTGTTTATTCTACCACTGGAGAACATGCATGCTACAGCCTGGAACAGACATAGAGTTTTGAAGGGGAACAAAACTAGAAGCATTTAATGGCATATTCCTAGAATGGGCTCAATAGAGTTTGAATGAACAAAACCTTCAATATGCTCCAGTATTTGTGAATTGAGGCATTCAACTTTGAGTCAGCAGAGACTACTCTATTATTTTCAGAATATGCAAATGGACTAATTTCATCGTTACAAGAATTTCCTCCAGAGGGAGATTGCGGTGAGAACTGACCCTATATGGATTCATATAAAGAACCATTCTCAGAACTGGGGTTACCTAAAGACTTTCAGTCAATTCAAATTTTATTTTATTTTTCTAATTCGTTCACTCTATAAGAATTTAGATGTTGTAATAGTGGCCTTGATATTCTACAAGACTTCATCCATCTTCTTCCCTTTTGTGTGGGTGTTCAAAATGATGTGCAAAATATCTTGAGTGTTGGGAAAGTCTAACTCATTGACTAGTATCTTAGATTCGAAGGTTTAAGACTATTTCTTTTATTCTTTGAGTTTTTCAACAACTTGAACATTTATTTCCCTCGTCAAAGGGCTTTCTTCTAAAGGAACTTTCTTATCCACCATAGGTAATATGAAATCAATATTGAAGGCTTCCTGTTTGAAATTCTTGAAACCTGGAAAATAATGATCATATCAAAATTACTTTTCCCAAGGCCCACTCTCTCTAAGTCAACAATTTCAATATTATTGAGAGTAATCAGTAAGAATGGAAAGTATATCAACACTATCAAGAAGTTGTCTCTAAGAACAATAAAAATAGGGTCCTTGAAGGGAACAACATAGAAGCCTAACTCTTTATGTGGTATTTCAAAATTTAATCTAAGAGCTTTCAAGTGAGGTTATTCCCACAACTTTGATATTCTCTTAATAATATTTTGAATTCTCATTACTTTGCTTTTCTTATTCCTCCCTTGTTGTTCTAGCTCCTGATCATCATAATCATTGATTGATTTCTTGTAAGTGCTTGATGGAGCACCAACATCCATCACTAAAATATAAAATTAGACATCCTTCATATTATTTCTCCCTACTCTATTATATTTGTGAAGATGGAGATGTGTCAAGGTAATCATCTCATTTTTTGCTGGCTGAAATAATGCATGCTTTATGCTCTATATGTAACCTCTACTCTCTCTTCTTGCCTCATGGTTTAGTGACAAAAACAATTTGAATGACCTTATAATATTTCAATAAAATTTTCTCTCTTCCACCTTAGATGGTTGATTAGATAAATCTGATAACATGATAGGCTTAATTTTTTAAATTGGCATCTTCTCTTGAGTTAGGATTTATTCTCTTAAAACTGTTGGAATATTAATTGCAGTTGATGTTTGCCCCTAGAGCCAAATGCCCACCTACCACCCTTGACAGATTGTAGAATAGATAGAAAACATGAATGCAGTAGGTGAGTTTTTTGAAATTCTGAAAAGAGGGGGAAACTATTTTGCCAAAGACAAAAAGGAATGTTTGATTCATTCATTCTATGAGACAGAGAGAAAAAGTTTAGCAGAGCAGAGAAGAGATTAGAAGTTGCAGAGGGGTGACCCCACAATAATGGGTTCCACTTTTTGACCAATTTTGACACTGAAATCAATATTTTTGCAACAAACGTCACATTCAAGTGACTATATCTCCAAAACTATAAATAATTTCAAGATGACATAAACTAGTGATTTTGAGTACTTTGTTCCTACTTTGTAACCATATTTTTTAATCTAATTTTTTTTTTTATCTATGTCAATTTTTTTTATCTCCTCCGAAAAGTGGTACATAATAAAATTCAATATTTTAAAAAGTGACAGTCTGTTTGACACACATAACTTTTTTTATAGAAATGATAATGAAGTAATTCTTTCGATGTTAGATTTGTAACATCAATATCCAGAGGATGCATTTGGTTTGATTTATTTTGGTTGAATATTGTATAGTTTATGAAGTTTTGAAGTGACATAAACCGTAATTCAGACATACATTCTGTTTGACACAGATAATTTGAAGTCAATTTATCATAAACCATTTTTTTTTTGAATAGAAAGGTATCTCAATAAGCCAGTTCCTCCATATTTTTCAAAAATTTTTTGACCTAATTTACTAATTTTCTTGAGGTGTCAAAGTCGGTTGATGTTCAATTGGTAATGAACCTATAATGAGTTAAACTCATATTTGAAAGTCTTAATGATTAAATTATGTATTAAAATTATAGTCGTTGGAAAGCTTGCTCCGAGCAGCACATTTTGACATTTTTAATTTTACAGTAGGAGATCATTCTCCTGCAATTATGGCAGTCAAAAGAGCAAAAAAAAAAAGAAAAAAAGGTTGAAATTTTTGTGATTTTGCATGTTCGTGCAAACATGGCGTTCGTGCGAACACGTTTACCATGTTCGCGTGAACGTATGTTCACATGAACATGCAAATCATGTTTGCGTGAACATATTTATCACATATGTTTGCGCAAACATACGAAATATGTTCGCGCGAACATGGTTAAAAAAAAAGTTCGCGTGAACATATGGTAAACTCAATTTCTCATTTTGCAATTTTTTTCATTTTTGTTCGTCCCACTAAAGTGGAACCCATTATTGTGGGTTCACCCAGAGAGGAAAGAAGTGATCAGTAGATCCAATCGTCAGAGTGTAGAGATAGAAGGAAGTTTATTTTGTGCTTGCAGATGCACATGTTTCTTCTCTAGTCATTATGTAAGTTTATTATTTTTTGAGTTCATCCTGTTAAAGCAGTGATTGCTCCAGGCATTATTGTATGCAGCCATTAGAGCTGCAAGTTTAATTTTTTTTGAAGTATTGAAGTTGTTTAAAGTTTTAGGGTTATTTTAGGGTTTTTTGGTTGAAGCCGAATGCTCCTAGACTTTGTAATGATTTAATCAAAGTTGAATAGAAAGCAAGAAGGCATACTTGAATCCATTGTTCTTCTTCTATTCATTGCATTTGAAAATTTTATTTAGAAGCTTCATACTTTGGCTCTCTAATTTTTAATGGTGAAAATATTCACGTTATAAATCTTCACTTGGTCAAGTCTTGTTGAAGTTTTTATCTCTATAGTGGCTATCGAGTTCACTCGGTACCTTCTTCTATTGAGCTCCACCCTTCAGTGTCTACCGAGTTCACTCGGTACCTTCTTCTACTGAGCTACACCCTCCAGTGGCTACCGAGTTCACTCGACATCCACACCACCGAGCTCACTCGGCATCCATTGGTGCTGAGTTGTTCTTCATTTGCCGAGCACACTCGACACTCTCTTGCCACTCGACTCCTTAAGGTACCGAGCAAAACTGGCACTCAACAATAGTTTTTGCCGAGCATTATTTAGGGTTGTGAAATTGATTTTAAGGGTCGGTAATATATTTCTCACAAAAACTACCTTATGCATTAGAATTTTAAATTTTTGGATGACCTAGTTAGCATGCCTCGTATCTTTTGAGCAAAAAAGTTAATTTGTCCACATAGACAAAGCCTTGGGAATTCTAAGGCAAAACATTATTACATTAAACCCATTGATTTATCCATTAAGAAAGATACGTATATAAGAAATATCACCATCTTGTTGACTTGAAGCACTGCTTATGGTGGCAATATGAAATAGTACCATTATTGGTAATAAAATAACCTCATTGTTGTGATTGATATGAGTCATCAATTCCTTTGATGAAGGAATGGCATCTACATTGTTATAGGCATCTAAATCATGTCCAGAGATTTGTGATAACCTTGGAAATCACTTAAATTAGAACTCCCTATAGGGAGAATTCTTGCATTCTCATCACTCTTTTGTTGAGATACTTTGGCTTGATGTCATCTTTGTATGTCCTCTTTTGTAGTCTCTTGTTTATCAAAACTTGGAATCACTTTTACTTTTAGGTTTGAAATAATAGACTTTGTCTTGTTTGCATCAAATTTGGGGTTTGGTCTCATTTTATATACTTCTTCTTCTTCATCATCACTAAAGGAGTACATAACATCTGAAATAGATTTAGAGAATGTAGCAATTACAACTTCTAGTCATTTATCCCTCATAATAACTTAATGGGAAAGGAACAAAAAGAAGAACCATGTTTTTGGAATTTCTGATTTTATCCATAGATTGTGAAACCCAAGATTGATATTGAAGACCTTTCCATCATTCAAAACTCTTTCATTTCTTGCATTTAATCTTAACCTGGTGCCCCTAAACTCAATGCCCCTCCTAGTTCCTACACTCTTGGTCATGTGAGGAAGGAAGTCTAGACAATCTAACTGAACAACTTCAATTGTTGCCTTATAAGAAGCAATTCTAGTGTTTCATGGAAATAGTAACATAATTTTTTCTTAATGAGCTCTAACACCTTGTATGCTTTCCCCTACAACTTATCAGATATGTCCTAGCAAGATTTTAATAGTAACTATTGTAGTGTACCCTAATAGAACAAATGATTACTCCTTTGCAATCATAATAAAGATCATTGTTGTTGGGTTATGCATTAGGGTTCAAGTCAAATACTCCCCCACTTTGAAAAATGGGAGGATAGAAAATGTTAACATTTGCTGGTTCCATTTTCTGTAATGAGCCTTGCTCAAACTTACCACAATTCGCCCTAATTTGCTGCTTGTAATTTTGTCAAACAATTCATATGCAGCCTTGTAACTTGCTGGTCTGAGTGCATAAATATTTTCCCAATGATATCCAATGTATATATTACTTGCAAAAAAGTCTTATGATGTTTAGACAACATCCTAGATGCAATGTAGATTTCTTTTTGTATTTTGAAATGTAATAGATGAAGTATCATGACCTAAATGTACAACTACAACCTATAGTCATTATATCAAATAGTTGGCATACATCCCTTTTAAACTTTCAAATAGACAATAACTCAAATAGAGAATTCCCAACTTCAGATATATTATTGACAATGCAACAATTCTACAATGGCAATGAGATGAAATGCCAAGACTCTTGGCTTACATACATATGCTTAAATCTGATATGAGCTTTCACCTATAGCAGTACCTCCTAAAATGCAACTAGATGACATATAATAGCATGAATTGAGTAAAGGAACCTGGTTTTTGAAGTCACCTTGATTCTTCAATGAAGATGCAAGCAATGTCCCAAAGAGTGATGGCCTCAAATGCCCAATGTAAATGTCTTAAACAACCACCCTTGTTCTGATATAAAAGATTATTATAGAATAATTCCTAGCTATTATGGGCTCCAAAATGCAACTAGCTTCATCCAATAATCCTCCTATATAGTGTGCCCAAGGTAGGAAGGGAAATCAAACCAAGATGAGGGAGTAAATAAAATCGTGGTTTCCACAAGCATCCCTAATGTGACTAAGTTTTTATTTTCAAAATCTGAAAATAATATCAAACCTTCTCCTTTCAATATTTGATGCCAAGGAAGAGTGTAATGCTTCTCCAAAATTGTGCCTAGGCTAAGAATGCTTTGAATGATGCACCAAGTTACTGTAGTGAACATTGTAGTGTGACACTATTCACGGGTACTGTAGTAGCCAACACTAAATCTGATCTACAAGGAATAACCTTTAAACCCTTTATTCAGAAAGTACAATAATACATTAGCTATTGTATTCAATTATTTTTCTCAAAGTAGCACAAATAGAAGACTGAAGTATTTTCCTCCCAGCTGCAATAATTCAAGTGATATTTCACACCCTCAAAATTTCTATCAATAGGAAATTTTTGTTTCCTATGACAAAGAAGTAATCTACAGAAGCCTAAGGCTCCACAAGATGAAACAACGACAACAACATCAAATCTGCCTGATGAGAATGAAGCTCATGATGTCTATTTATACTTTTTTCCCCAAGAGGTCGGCCTCTTTCTAGAACTTTCCCAAGTCACCTTCTACAAGGAATATTATTTTATTATTTTATTAAGTGACTTTATGATATATTATTTTATTTAAGTCACTTTATTAAATTAATTAAATATAAAGTTGCCTTTTAATATTTATTTATTTGATAACTTTATAAATAATTAACTTAATACCACTTTTAAATTTAATTAAAATAATCAATTAGTCATCCTCATAAAATAATCATTATTTTGGACAACTTAATTAAGTAGATTAATTAAATCAAACTACCTCTAAAACGGGGACATTACATTTTCATATTTTCTTTGCTGGGATAAAATATGGCATTCTCTATATCCTCCATAAGAGGGAAATGGGTTACCTTATTTTCCCTTTTTGTAGTTTCCTCAACTTTTGGGAATAACATAATTTTTGATAATTAAAGCAGACAAAAAAAAAAAAAAATTGTTATATTTGTTATCTCAGTCTCATCCTTCTGAGAAAATAGCTCAGAAATATAAATAGTGGCATCAACAAGATGATATCATGTATTTTTTAATGCTTCTCTGCACCTTATCAAAAGTGATCCTTCTGGATCCTCTTTTACAATCTAGGGATAGGTAGAGCACTGAATCTTAATTGATTGAAATATCTCCTACATTTAAGAACTTCCATTATCACCTTTTGGTATTGCATGTAAGAAAATATCAACATGTAAACACCCTACTGAAATATTTTTTACAGATTCAATTAAAGATGGTTTTTTCTGATTACACAAGATATGGATCCATATTTCTAAAAATATCATGATTGTCTTTGGAAATTCACTTCCAAGAAGGCATATTAGTAGAGCAACTAATTTTGAGTAGTACAAGTCTTCAGATTTGGGAGGAGTGGCTATTGCAATGGATTCTACACCTCCCCAGAACCCCTCCTCATGACATCTCCAATTTAAATAAAATGCCTCTAACCTTTTACTGGCAACTGTTGACACCCCTTTAAATTGAATAGTTTAGATAAGTAACTATTTGAAGTCCCCTAAGGTTATTGAAAGCTCCTTTTAACAGTTCCTTGGTCTAATTTTGTAGAACATGGTCTACATTTGAATCTATGAATGCTCTAGAGTTCATTTCAATCCCCTTGTTCTTTGCAATTGAATACAACTTCGCAATCCCTTGTTCTTTGCAATAGAATTTAACATCACAATCCCAATGACTCACTATGTTTGTATAGATCCTTGTAAAATATATTATATCAAATGTAATATGACCCTGTAACAATTATAGTGTTGCTACAGTGGAATCGAGATTTTTCGGCCAAGTTTCAAATTTATATATTGTGGCTTTAATGTTGCTATAAAAAAATAAAATGTTTTGGTCTAAGTTTTGTGTTTGGTGAATGATTTAGGAGTAATCTTGTAGATTTATAGAGGAACAATATTTGAGCATTTTTAATAAGGCTTTTATTTAGATTACGGTGCCAACATTACTCATCATTGGTTGCAGTGATCACAATATACAACAACCTATTTGATTATATCAACATTGAGAGTGATTATCCCATAACATAACTTGCATATGGCTAAAATCTAGTGAATTAAATTGGCATTGTAGGAGGCTTTGCAACAGTTTTTGGTAACATCTTCCTTTCTATCCAGCGTTAATCTTGTGAGAAATATATTACCAACCCTAAAAATCAATTTCACAACCCTAAATAATGTTCGGTAAAAACTATTGCCGAGTGTCAGTATTGCTCAACACCTTAAGGTGCTGAGTGGCAGGAGAGTGCCGAGTGAGCTTGGAAAATGAAGAACAACTTGGCACCAAAGGATGCTGAGTGAGCTCGGTAGAAGGTATCGAGTGAACTCGGTAGCCACTGGAGGGTGGAACTTGGTAGAAGGAGGTACCAAGTGAACTCGGTAGCCATTGCAGAGATAAAAACTTCAACAAGACTTGACCGAGTGAAGATTTATAATGTGAATATTATTACCATTAAAAATCAGAGAGCCAAAGTATGAAGCTTCTAAATAAACTTTTCAAATGAAATGAATAGAAGAAGAACAATGGATTCAAGTATGCCTGCTTGCTTTCTAGTCAACTTTGATTAAATCATTACAAAATTTGGGATTATTCAGCTTCAACCAAAAAAACCCTAAAATAACCCTAAAATTTTAAACAACTTCAATACTTCAAAAAATTTAAACTTGTAGCTCTAATGGCTGCATACAATAATGCTTGGAGCAATCACTGGTTTAATAGGACAAACTCAACAAACAATAAACTTACAGAATGACAAGAGAAGAAACACATGCATCTGCAAGCACGAAATAAACTTCCCTTGTTTCCTCTCTACAACTTATAATCTCTTCTCTACTCTACTAAAAATTTTCTCTCTGTCTCATAGAATGAATGAATCAAACATTCCTTTTTGTCTTTGGCAAAATAGTTTCCCCCTCTTTTCAGAATTTTGAAAAACTCACCTACCGCATTCATGTTTTATGTTTGTTCTGCAATCCATCAGGGGTGGTAGGTGAGCGTTTGGCTCCAGGGATAAATGTCAATATGCATTTAATATTCCAACACTCCCCCTTTTTCCCAAGCCAAAAAAACAAGGATCACTGGTAATCCAGATCAACTACACCAAGACACTCTCTTAGGTGTACAAAAATTTCAATGCCTAATGGCTTTGTGAAAATGTTTGCTAGCTGCTGCTCAGACTTACAAAATTCCATTTTGATATCTCCATTCTCCACCAACTCTCTGATGAAGTGATATCTAATCTCTATGTGTTTACATCTCCCATGGAAGACTAGATTCTTGGACAATGCAATTGATGAGATGTTGTCACAATAAATTGTGGTTCCATCCTCTTTCCTTTCATTCAAATCTATTAAGATCCTTCTTAACCAAATTGCTTGACATGCTACTACATTTACTGCTATGTATTCAACCTCTACTATAGATTGAGCAACAATAGGTTGCTTCTTGGATGCCCATGAAATTGCACCCAATCTCATATGAAACATGATCTGGAAGTGCTCTTCCTATCATCTATACTTCTAGCCCAATCACTATCTATATAAGCTACCAACTTGAATTCATTTGCTGCAGTATACAAAATTTCAAATCCATTGGTACCTTTCACATACCTTAGAATCCTCTTTCCCACTTGCCAATGGGAATCCTTTGGTGTTTCCATAAATCTGGAAATCAAACTTATTGCATGCATTAGGTCTGGCTGAGTTGCGATCAAATACATCAAACTTCCAACCATACTCTTGTATAGTGTTGGATCCACTCTCCTGGTAGAGTCTTCCTTGCTCAACTTCAGACCTATTGCTATTGGTGTTGGGGCTGCCTTATTGTTCTGCATTTTAAATCTCTCCAAGATCTACCTTGCATATTTTTCTCGAGAGGTGAAAATGTCATCTTGTATTTGTTTTACTTTTATGCCTAGAAAGTATTTCAAGCGACCTAGGTCTGTCATTTCAAATTCATTTTTCATGGCCTCTTTGAACTCACCAATTAGGGCCTTCTCATTACCAGTAAAAATTAAATCATCTACATACAAAACAACAATCAACACATTTCTATTTGTTACCTTGATGTAGAGAGTAGGCTCACCATTTCTTTTGCTAAAGCCATTGCTCATAAAATATGAGCCAATCCTACTATACCATGCCCTTGGAGCTTGCTTGAGCCCATAAAGAGCTCTGTTCAATCTATATACTTTGTGTTCTTCATCTACAACTTTATAACCAGGTGGCTACTCTACATAGACTTCTTCCTTCAATACACCATTCAAGAAAGTGGACTTCACATCCATTTGATATACCTTCCTTTTGTGCTAAGCTACAATTACTATGACAACATGCACAGTTTCCATTCTTGCAACTGGGGCATATGTCTCATCATAATCTCTATCATACTACTGGTTGTAGCCCTTGACTACCAACCTTGCCTTATGCCTATCAATCTTGCCTTTAGCATTGCATTTGGTCTTGTAGACCCATTTCACTCCAATCACTTGCCTTTTGGGAGGCAATTTAGTTAGCTCCCATGTCTCATTCCTTTCTATAGCATCTATCTCCTTATCCATGGCCTTACACTATTTCTTCTCCTTAACAACTTCTTCATAATATATTGGATCACTATGAGAAAATAATGCAAAATTAACACACTCATCATAATCGTCATACCTTTCATCTTGGTATATCTCCCTAAGACTCTTGGTCTTTCTTGGTAACAGGGAGGAGAGTGTAGGATCAGAATCTTCGCTGCTGTTGCTTTGCCGACTAGCTTGGTCTCTATTGTTACTTTGCACTGACACTCGGTCATGCCTAGAGGAGCTCAGAAATGACTAAGGCTACTTGCCTTTTCTTCTATCTGCTCCTTCTTGTTGTTGTTCATCAGCATCTTCTTCATTCATAATTGGTAGTTTACTTGAGGTGCTCGGTGATTCATCAGTCAGTCCATACCATGACTAATTTTCAAGAAATTCCACATCTCTTGAGAGAATCATCTTGTTGTTCAATGGGTCATACAATCTATATGCCTTTGATTCTGAGCTGTACCCTATGAAGATGCACTTCACACCTTTCTCATCCAATTTTTGCCTTTTCTCTTTAGGCACATGTGCATATGCAACACATCCAAAAACCCTTAGGTGTTCAACTATCCATCTTCCTCATGACCATGCTTCCATTGGAATTCTATCATGGACTGCCTTTGTAGGACACCTATTAATTAGGTAAACTGTTGTTGCCATAGCCTCTCCCCAAAATTTAGTTTGGAGACCTTTCTCTTTCATCATGCACCTTGCCATTTCAACAATGGTCATGTTCTTTCTTTCAGCTACTCCATTCTACTATGATATATAGCTAGCTGTGAGCTCTTTCTTTATGCCATGTTTCCTACAAAAAATTACAAAAGAATTGGAGGTATACTCCCCTCCTCTATCTGATCTTAGGACCTTGATATAGTGTCTGCATTCTCTTTCAGCCTGGGCTTGGAGCTCAAGAAACTTATCAAATGCTTCAAATTTAGATTTCAAAAAATAAACCCATGTCCTACGACTGAAACCATCAATAAATGTCATGAAATAAATGGAAGTAACTTGCATAAGACCTACTAGGTCAGTATGCACTAACTCTAATGGATATCTAGCCCTCTTAGAATTTATAGAATTAAAGGGAAGCATATGTTGCTTACCCAGAATACAAGCCTCACACTTGTCACATGAATCTCCTATTCGTGGCAAAAATTCTACCATTCTTTTATTTGACAACAAATTTAAACTAGAATAGCCAAGATGACCATACCTGAGGTGTCATAGCTGTGAAGGGTCTTCAATCACACTCCTTAGAGCTGATTGTGTGGGAGGTGCAATATCAACTTGAGATGAGAAATATGTCTCTATCCTCAAGGGAAACATTATGTTCTTTGTCATTTGAACTGCTGCAAGTAAGTTCTTGGTCCCATCCTTTTCATGAATGACACAAATGTCATTCTCCATCAACACTTTGTATCCATTTTGAATGAGCTGACCAATGCTCATCAGATTGTGCTTCATTCTAGGGAAAAAATACACATTTTGTATTTCCTTCTTCTCACCTTGCTTGGTGTGGACAATAATAGATCCTTTACCCACTACTGGTAAGGTTCCATTGTTACCCATTTTAATATCAGATTTGAAACTCTTGTCAATAAATAAAAAAAAGGTTTCATTACCACTCATGTGGTTGCTACATCCACTATCAAGGTACCAATTTTTAGGGCTTCCTTCTTCACCAACAAACTTCCCATACTCACATCAGCCACATTTGCTTGTCCTAACTGATCATTTTGCTTCTTCCAACATTCACATAATGCTCATATTTATGATAGTAGTAAAATTCTACATTACTCCTATTTGATTTTTGGTTTTTCTTACCTCCTCTTGAAGTATTTTGTGAGCTACTTGATCCATCTACTCTTCCTAAACTTTTTGCTGCAGCATTTCTTTGTCCTCTATTACCTCGGCCTCTGCCTCTAGAGTTTCTGCCTAAGTCATTTCTTCCTCTCCCCCTTCCTCTTGGATTTGATTGAGCCTTTAATGCTTGCTCTTGGGAAGAAGAAGATGTAGATATGTTGATCCTATGCTTATGGGTTTGAAGAATACTCATCAACTCATCCATTGTCAAAATAGTGAGGTCTTTTGCCTCTTCTACGGTCATAACCAAATTGTCATATTTATGAGGTAAACTCCTCAATATATTTTTCACTATCTTCTGCTCTTGATAGTCTTCTCCATTTGACTTCAGTTGGTTGATTACATTGGAGGTCCTTGAACTGAAATCTACAATTGATTCATTTTCCTTCATCTAAAAGTCCTCAAATTCCCTCCTTATATTCTATTGCTTTACTGTACAAATGAACTTTATCAGTCCCCTTGAAGTTCATCTCAAAGATATCCCATGCTTCCTTTGCATAATTCACTGCTGCAATTTTGAGAAAAACTGTCTCTGTCATTGCTGCTTCAATCAAACTTAATGCCTTAGCATCCTTTCTCCTTGACTCTTTCAACTAAGTCTTTTGTGCATTTGTAAGAGCAACATACTGAGTTGGGTTTGTCACATCATTGAACCCATTAATCACAAACTCTCATAAATCATTTGCAACCATTATAGTCTTCATCTTCTTTGCCCATGTATCATAATTTTGTCCATTGAAGGGTGGTGGTTGCTACCATATCTTTGCTGCATCTCCTACCATGTTAAAATATCCCAGAAAAAATTTCCCTAACTCATTTTGGATGTGGGGCCTCAAAGCTCTGATACCATGTGAAAAATATATTACCAACCCTAAAAATCAATTTCACAACCCTAAATAATGCTCGGTACAAACTATTGCTAAGTGCCAGTATTGGTCAGCACCTTAAGGATCCAAGTGGCAGGAGAGTGTCGAGTGAGCTCGGTAAATGAAGAACAACTCAGCACCAAAGGATGTCGAGTGAGCTTAGTAGAAGAAGGTACCGAGTGAACTCAGTAGCCACTGGAGGGTGGAGCTTGGTAGAAGAAGGTACCAAGTGAACTCGATAGCCACTACAGAGATAAAAACTTCAACAAGACTTGACCGAGTGAAGATTTATAATGTGAATATTTTCACCATTAAAAATCAGAGAGCCAAAGTATGAAGCTTCTAAATAAACTTTTCAAATGCAATGAATACAAGAAGAACAATGGATTCAAGTATGCATGCTTGCTTTCTATTCAACTTTGTTTAAATCATTACAAAATCTTGGAGCATTTAGCTTCAACCAGAAAAATCCAAAAATAACCCTACAACTTTAAACAACTTCAATACTTCAAAAAATTTAAACTTGCAGCTGTAATGGCTACATACAATAATGCCTGGAGCAATCATTGCTTCAACAGGACAAACTCAACAAACAATAAACTTACAGAATGACCAAAGAAGAAACACGTGCATCTACAGACACAAAATAAATTTCCTTCTATCTCTGCACTCTGACGATTGGATCTACTGATCACTTCTTTCCTCTCTGCAACTTCTAATCTCTTCTCTGCTCTGCTGAACTTTTTCTCTCTATCTTGTAGAATGAATAAATCAAACATTCCTTTTTGTCTTTGGCAAAATAGTTTCCCCCTCTTTTCAGAATTTCAAAAAACTCACCTACCACATTCATGTTTTCTATCTATTTTGCAATCTGTCAGGGGTGGTAGGTGGGCATTTAGCTCTAGGGACAAATGTCAATATGGATTTAATATTCCAACAAATCTATTGTTTATAGGTCATTTTGTGACTGATCACTATTTGGAGTGTACAGATGTGTGGTGCATAGATATTTTTCTATTGTGATACCTTTTCTAGGTGCTTTTCAATCAAACACATGGTTTTCTAAACTATTGGCACTGGCTGGTCCCCAGCTCCTCTATCTGGTGCTTGGTGAGTGGTTTTTGGGAAATGACATTTTCACCTGGAATTGGGTATTTTACCTCCATGGCCTGATACGAAGGATGCTGACCAGGCCCTTGATGTTGTTGCTAACGGTTGAATTGTTCCTAGCCCACCTCCCAATCCCAAGGATGATTGGGGATTTCATGATCGGGATGAACCA
>CM053788.1:125186181-125236181 GCA_028749045.1 Cupressus sempervirens
TCATGTCAATTTAATGCTATAATATAATTTGAAATTCACCATTATTGATCTTAAAAATCACAAAATTATCAGAGTGCAAGTGTTTCTAGAGCTAGGGCATGAAATTCTCCATGGTTTTCAAAAATTTGCCGAGTGATTCACAAAGAAAAATAAGCAAGAATAGGTGGGTAAGTGATCTAAAACTCTTGAAAATTCAGAAATTATAATTGTGCTAGGTTAAATTGAGAAGATGCCTCCTCATAAGGATTATTTTGGTAAGGTGGATTACCTAAAAAGATTAGTTCATGATGATTTTCTTGAACAAAAGCCTCAATCTATAAATGAGTAGACTAAGGGTAGAGAATTCATTCCCAAAAACCCTAGGTTGGTGGCCAGTGAGGGTTTTTATGAAAAGACTAATTATTTGAGAGATGCAAAAGTCTCAGCGGGAGCTTTAGAGCTGTTTAAAAAATGGTTTGTAGAAAGAAATTTGGATACACCAATGAGCAATGTGTGAGAGTTTGGTATAGGAAAACTGATAATTCCTAGAGTGGTTTTTGATGGTGACTTATTAGTAGACATGGCTAGAAAATATGATCCAATTACCAAGATTGTTAAAATTCATGCAGGTGATAATCTTTTTAGGGTTTCACCTAAATTAATCAAAGAAGTTTTCAAGCTAAACCCTAACCATTCTATGCATGAGAAAATTGATATGGAAGAATTTCAAGCTAGGTATGATGCATAGAGGGTATACTTAAGGAGAAGGCCATTACAACAAAAAATTGTCAAAATTGAGTCACTGCCCTTGGCCACACTAAATACCCCAAAGCCCTTGCTAAAGAAATATTTTAATCCTAGGGTACAAGCTCTATATTTTTCTCTCTATAAGATTTTGGAATGGATGAGAAAGATCACATTTAGGGTTCTATTGTTCTTATCATAGCTCAGACTTTGCATTTTGGAATGAGCCCAATTCTTGATTTTGACACCTACTTGGCTAAGGAAATTCACAATGGTTTAATTGGAATAGCTCAAGCTAAGGTTAATAGGCCTTTTTGTTGGTATTATTTATTGATGTATATATGTCTGTATAAAGGAGTTGTTTTCTTCTCCAAAGAGATGAAATTGGAACTAGAGAGAGATGGAGAAAGGCTCCCAATTTAGTTGTGGAGTACAAACATGACATGGGAGGTCACAGATGCTAGTTTTGTTAGATTTGATAAATATTTTGCTTTAAGGCTTAGTTTGTTGTTGAGATTGGACAACTGTAGAATACCACAACCCTTGTTAGAATTGATAAGACCTAAGGATCATGCCAAAGGGCTATTGGTCAGTCATAATTGGGGGGATACCATCCCATATCCTATCTCTACTATTTTTAGAATTTATGGCTTCTTGGGAAAACCCCATGTATTACCATATTAGGTTCTTTTAAAGGTAGGAATTGCAAAATTGTTATGGAAAATTGGCATAATTGATGAAAGGGATTTATTAGGTAAATCTAAAGATGCATTCTTCCCTGTTGTTACTATTGTGCATGAGTTTGTGTTTGTTAAGAAGGGATGGAGGAGTTTGAGAAAATTTCTAGATAGATATCAAATGACCCAATCCCATGCCCATTAAATAGATCTAGAGGGATTTTATGACCTCCTTAGGGAAAGAAGTAAGGCTAAGGCTTATGTAAAAACTGAGTATTTCCTTGAGGATATAATAATAATATGTTTTCATTGTAAAAGTAGGAGGTCAAGAAAGAAAAGTGGATGGTTTATGTTAGTGAAATAGGATCAACTATTTTGTAACTTGTAATAGCACTTGTGGATATTTTATGTGTTTTCCAAGTTATTATACGAATGAATATATATGTGATATAAAGAGGCATGCCTCTTGAAGTGACATGTCTCTTTAATATATTAACTTACATTTGTTATAGTTATCACAAAATTAATATACCCTCAATCTATAATCATTATATATATATATATATATATATATATATATATATATATATATATATCACACTTAATATAAGTTAATTATTTCATATATAATATTTGTCATATATTATATATCTCATATATATAATATAATTTATCCAACAAAATTATAACATTAACACTCCCTCTTAATGAAGAAGGATAAAACACATGGATATTACACCATAGGTAATATTTCAAAAATAATATATATAAGAAATCTTTGATCAAAAGATTTTCGATATATGATATCATATAAGTATTGGCCTATCAAAATATCAACATATGATATTCACCAATTACTATTTAATATCATATTAGGTAACATGAGCATTGGCATTTTAGAATATCAACAATATGATATTCACCAAGCTCTCAAGAGTAATGGCCTATCAAAAATATCAATTGAATGATGATCACCAAGTACTTAGTGTGGTATTAGCCTATCAAAATATCAGGGCAAGATTTTCACCAAGTATCAAAAATATATCTATACAAGCAACTTGTAGATAATCAAATTAATGATATCAAACACCTACTTGTTGATTTATAAGATAAATCCTTTACATAAAACAATTTCACAAAATGAATCATGCTACAAGTTATTGTAAGGACGTCACTTTACAACAACTTCTCCTAATACAAGTGATAATCATTTAGAAGTTGTCACTTCTTCATGATGTACACAAGGGACAGGCTCATACATGTATGACATCAAAAGTTCACATGAAGTCTCCATGAAAACTACCATGTGGTGTTGTCACAACATTCACCATGAAACATATTAGAGAATAATGTTTCTCCCTCTTAGTTTGTTGTCAACTTTTTTGACCTCTTAGCACAAGCTTCTCTCCAATGAAGTATCAAACTTTCTTTGAATCTATTATCATCATTCTGACCTCTTGATAGCGAGTCATGTCATGCTTCCTTAGTTCAATGGTTATCCTAATAGTATAAGGCCTTCCAACCTACATACATGTGACTTTATCCCATGAATCATAGTCCTTTAGCTATTATTGTTTCTAACTAGTGGAGAATCCATCAACAAGGTCTACTCCTTCTGAACCAAGATCATCAAAAGTTTGATTGAAGCATTTATTTTCTACTCACTTTCTTTCTCCACGGCTACCTCTATTGAACTATTAGACTCCCTCTCATAATCTCAATCATCAAGGATATTTTCTTCAAGAGCCTCACATTATCCAACATAATCATCACAGCTTCTTTTGAGCTACTATCATATGATTGAGTTTGTATAATATTTGGTAGCATGCCTAATGTTCCAATCTTCTTTCCTACAAGGACATCCTTAGAGACAAAGGAAAAGATTAAGGCAAATGACTCTTTATAGCACATATAGAAGTACAACTAAGAGAGACTACAATGAGTAGAAAAGTGTAATAATGAAAGATGAGAAATACTTATCTGCACATGAAGGTCCATAGACATGAAATCACAAAATCCCTTCTAATTTTATTTGAGAATGGAACATCTCTCTTTTAAAGATGGTTCAAATGTGAATAAACATTGTTTACTATTTCCTCCTCGTAATGTGAAATTCCCATTCTAATACCAGCTAACTATGTTCAATGCCTTTATATGACCTTCCTGGTAGACACTGATTGGTACCTCCCAATTCTATTTGATATTTTAAAATGAATGTAATTTAACAACAAAATTGTGACCATCATTTTGTAAGGTCTTTGTATCCATCTGTAGAAATTGGTATTTCAAGGTCATCCCTACAAAATCCATCATAAAACATAATCTATACAAAAGACATGATCTCTATGTAGAACAAGATCTCTACAATCCAAGCTCATTCCTTTGACTAAATTCTATGCTTGCATTCATTCTAGCAAGTGACATCATTCATAGTTGTATGCACTCAGACATGGTCTATACATCAACTACAAACTTTAGGGCATGTTGAAATAGGTGGTGAATTTTCATAATAAATCATTAAGGAATGATCCCCCAATTTACATTCGACAAAAAAACATCTTGAACCAATCCAAGATTCTATATATATATATATATATATTACTTCATAAATGTTCATTTGGTTAGTACTTCCTTTCAATTAAATAGATTTTGAATATTATTCAACTTATTATACTATATAGGGTATCTTCCATAATACCAAGCACCTTTGGATGATTAACAACCCACTTAAGACTAGTCAATGATTTTCTTCATACGGATGCATTGATATGTATTACCCTCATACTCTTTAATTTCTCATAAATTTGTCTTCTTATGTTATCATGATAATCATTTTAAGTTTGGTAAAGTCAACTATCCATGTCACCTGTACTAAATTCATACATCTCTTCTCTATCATGCTCATGTGACAGTAGGTCCACTATAATCAATTCATTCATACAACAAAGAAAAAAATAAAGTTAGAAGTGACTTTTCAACTTGGTGTGAAGTGCATACTCCACCTCAACACTCAACCACAACACATATGACAACACCATTTTTCCACTTGGTGAGTTATTTGTTTGCAATGTTTGCACAATGGTGAAATCTACTTAGATACCTTCCTAGGTCTACACATGACCCATCCTACTAGCAATGGAAATATTTATCTAATGCTCCAAAGACACTTTCTCTAAACTATCAATACACATTCTATCAAAAAACTTTTATACATGTCTTTGTACACGTTAGATGCTTAATTTGCTAACACCAAAATTCCCTCTTTGTAATCGACTATTTTATTTAGATTGATCTACCATCAATAAGGAACCTATCCAAATATAAATTTAGATGGAAGAATATTGAACTATTCTCTATTCCAATAAGCTATTTTTCATTTGGACCATCTATGATTCTAGTTCTATGAGTTCAATGATGTAATTTATCGGGGGCATCCATCAAAGATAATATGACTTGCCCCTTTTGATAACTCTTTTTTTGACATATTTTGTGCCGTAATTCCCTAGACCTAATGCAAGGTCGTATGATTTTCTTCAACAACCAAACCTACAATCGCTTCTCCATAACTCACTCAATCAATGAAGTCTATTCCACATGCTCTAATAGTGACCAAGTTTGGCTAAGGATCACATGTGCTCGATTTCACAATCAGTGTGCATTGCTTGATGACTTTGTCTCAAAGTTGATCTCTCTACCAATGTTAAATTTATACTCTTTATTCTCATATTAGATTGACTATGCAAATTAATTTGGTGGACACAAACAACCCTAGGAGGTGTTGCATCATGTTGCATTTTTAGTAACCCTTGGGATACGGAGAACCCTTCATAGGCTTCTTCCCATATTTGCACCAAACCCATAGATCAAAAGGAAAGCTCTCACTCATCTGATTGCTCCCTATCACCATTGAAAGTATTGGCCTTGGGCCATTGTGATGGAAAAAATAAAATTTCTCTTGCAATCACCAATCGCCCTTCACAGAGAGATTTTCCCATCTTTGCATTAGATTCCACATAGGGCCCCTTTCATAGATTTAGTGTTGATCACAAATTAGAATCTGATCACAATTTAGAATTTGAGATTGAAATTCAACTTTTTCACAAAAATAGGCTCTATCCATAAAGGAGAGAAACAAAACCCAAGGTCTAGATGGGGGCTCCCATTCAAAAGATCACTTTTGATGACACTGCGATCACACTTCAGATAGATAACCATTGCCAAACCATTTTTGAAATCATGCTAACCAAGTTACAAGGAAGTAAACATTTGAGAGCCCTTGCATAGCAATCAGGTGTGCTTCTTGCCTCTCTTGTAGAAACTAATGTTGAAATGTCTTCCTCTTATGATTTCTTAGCATGCTAAAGATCATCATCTCCATTTGCAATGCAACTCAATCACATGTTTATGTTAACATATTACTAATTTTGAAGTATAGTGTGAGACTGCGTTCCACACATAATCACCATCATGGTATTCTGATACTCACCATATAAATCTCAAAATATCCCTAAGATCGAATTTTCTCTGATACCATGTTAGTGAAATAGGATTGACTATTCTATAACTTGTAATAGCACCTGTGCATATTTTATGTCTTTTCCAAATTACTATACAAATGAATGTATATGTGATATAAAGAGGCATGCTTCTTGAAGAGACATGTCTCTTTAATATATTAACTTACATTAGTATATTTATAACACAATTAATATACCCTCAATATATAATGCTTATAATATAAGATATTATATATATATATATATATATATATATATATATATATATATATATATATATATATATATATATATCACTCTTAATATAAGTTAATTATTTCATATATAATAATTATCATATATTATATATCTCATTTATATAATATAATTTATTTGACAAAATTATAACATTAATAGTTTATAGAAAGGTTTTAGATTTCATAAATGCTTTTGAGCCTAAGTATGACCCTTTGGTAGATGAGAAATATTGGGGAGCTAAAATAGACATGTTGATGAAGAACTTTGCTAGAATAATGCAAACTTTAAATGAGAAGGACATCTTGGCAAAAGGACATCCATATAGAGCTGTTGAAGTGGAGAGGAGATTAAGTAGTAGAATGGTTATGACTCTAGGTTAGTATATATTATAGAGGAAGGTTGGATATATTATAGCTTAGAATGTGTAGTATGTCCCTCCTTACAAGAGGCTGAGATTAGAAAGCCCATCTGAGATAGTGCCCCCAAGAAACAGAGGTTAGAAAAAGGATCATCCTCTTAAGAAGGAGAGTACTCACCATCCCAAACTCTACTCTGAATAGATGATGAGGCATCTCTAAGAGAACATATGAGGAAAATTGGAGAGGAAGGAGACATAATATTTACAACTACTAATATTGAAGGAGGAGTGTCTGAGGAGCTTCCTATGCCATCCTTTGACCTTACTATTGCTGATTATAGAGGTAGGGAGATAGATCCAAAAATTGCACAAGCATCTCAAAAGTGTATTGATGATGAAAATTTTGTAAAGTCTAGGGAATTCACACAATTCTTATGGAGAAGAAACATTGGCAATTTTTAGGTAAAATGCAAATCAATAAAGGCAAAGAAACCAAGTAAGTTAGACTCTAAGATTGAGGAGGAGGTTAAGGAAAAATTCATGGAAGATTTTGCACAATTGACTCCTAAGGGGGAAGATATTTATTGAAAGAGTTAGGAGTTTTGGTTTTACCTGAGTGGGAGATAGCTAATGCTATGAATTTTGACTCTATTAGGAAAGAAAAACATGTTCAATATAAGACTGAAGAGGAAATCCTACAAGCGCATAGAGGAGTGAAGTATAGTAATGACCACCAAGCATTGGTAATTTGGTCCATTGAAAAATGAGATAAAACTAGGATACAAGAAATCTCCAATGTAGAGCATACTAGTACTCTTACAGTGTATAGGGCTAATGAAGTTGACAATAAAGAAGTGACCAAAATTACTAAAAAAGTGGTGGATTTCAACTTAGTGGTTGCTAGAAAAAAAAAATGTAAGTTCCTATAACTCAATGCAAAATTCAAAGAAATATTAAAAGCATATGAGGAAAGAGGAAACAAGATACAACAGCTTGAAACTCAAGTATTTCAAATGGATAAACTACTAGGAAAGAGGAAAGTGGGAGAATCTAGCAGGCCTAGAATTGTCTATCCTCACCCCTCAGTTGAACCATTCAAGTCTACTCCAATTGTAGAGCTTCCTGATACTCCACAAAGGACAAAATTCTATACAGTTGAGGAGTTTGATGAAGAAAAGAATAAGCTATGGGAATTTTAGATTAAGCTGAATAATCAATATGAAGAAAAACTCAAAAAAACAATCTTATACTTAGTAGATAAGATTGACTGGCCAACATTCTATGACTAACTGGTGGGGATTTAGATATGTGGAATGAGATAAGAAGAAATGAAGACACCCTGATCCATTGTGCAAAAATGGAGTCAAAGAGATAAAGATATTACTCTTATGTGTATCTCAGTCATCAATCTATCTTGTGAACAAATAGAGAATACTTTTGATATAACCAACAATCTAACAAAAATTGATGAGAAAAGGTTTGTTGTTCAAAAGAGAATAATGATTTTCCTTTCTAAATATATGGGAGAGAAATTTGATCTTTTTCTTGGTGCACTCAAAAAGATTGATAAAATAAAAGAAAAGGAAGAGTGGGGGAAAGAATTGGATGATTTACTATGCCCCTGAATGAATGAAGTCATTAATGAAAAGGGACATGTGTTGTGGGCAATGACTAATGAAGAATTTGTGAAAGTAAAACTATTCTATAATGCCATTAGAAAATAATTTGTTGAAATAGAAAAAATAGGAGGCTTTGTTATCAAAAAGTAGCGTGCAATCTTAAATTTTGTTTGGCTTGATGATACAGTTTTGTAGCAAATGGAGGGAAGACTTTGTGTCTTCAAAATAGATGGAAAAAGAAGAAGAGAGTCACACAAATGACACCTCACTAGAAGAAGAAAAAATAGAACAATCACCCTCAATGATGAGAACAACAGTTCCAACTGATGATATAGTAATGGAAGAGACACATATAATGGTTGTATTATCAGTAAGTGATGATGTAAATGGAGAACCATGAATTGAAGTAAATATGCAGAAATCAAAGCCAAACACATTACTAGCAAACCTAATGGCTACATATTCAGAAGAGTTAGAATAACAAAAGGTGTAACAAAAAGTCCCACCAGAAGAATATTATGATGGAAAGCTTTCCTGTTGCACAATTTTTTTCTTTTATGATAGGAACAAATGCAAATGTCTTTTGTCTTCAGGATAACTGTCAATTCTCTATGCCTATCGCTCATTTCATCTCACACTATATAACTGAGATCCCAAGGCTAGAGAAAAGGGGGTCTGATTTATTGCATAATTTTAGTTTTTACTAAGTTTTGTTCGGTCTAGTTTCTTGGTGTAAACTTTATGGTGTGTTTCTCTGCAAATATCTAAGAATACATAAATCTTACAGGATCTTGATGTCTTACCTTAAGCCATTTTGAGTTTTGTTTCAATTGTATACAATTTTGAAAGGAAATTAACACAAAGATGAATTGTCCCCATATCTGTTCTTGTTGAATCTTGTCTCCATTTTTATTACTTGGTCATTTTGAAGTTGTATGAGCAAAGCTTGTTCAATTGAATGTAATTAAATCAAGCTGTATGTGAATTCACTATTGCCTTTAATTCAATGAATTAAGTAAATTCCCTAGTGAAGTTGATAAGGTTTCCATGGTGATAGGAAGGATGTCTATAAGAATGATTTTTAGTGATAATTTTTGATATTATTGATTGTAATGTATTCAATAGATCTAGAAATTGAATGGACTCTAAATCCCAATGGATGAGGCACTGATCTATTAATTCAATCTATAGATGGAAAAGTCATGAACAAGCATCAAGCTTAAAAATCAAAATAAATTGTACTCCACTGTTTAAAGAATGTCAAAGCTAGTTAGCACTTGTTTGCATTTAACCTTTGAGTCTTAGTTAGCTACTATTGCCAGAAGTATTTGTAAATCTAAGAAAAATTGTGACCAAATCTACTTTAAGGGATGTGTATTGTTGCAAAGCGACATGGAATAAATAAAATATGTATGTAGTATTAGATTTAAAATCTTCCATCCCATAGGTATACCCACCTTGGTTTAGTAGAGCCTAAAGAGTAGAAAATTTGTCTTGATTTTGTTGAAGATTGGGTTCAGATATGAAGCACATATGATTGTTTATTGGAAGTAGTTGATCCTTAGGTTACTGTGATCTTTATTATCTTGTTATTAACTATTTTTTTACTTAATAGTTGAAAAACACCAACATAACATATAATTTCTCTCCTTTAAATTTGGATGGGAAAGTACAAATATATTTGTCCTTCTATTGATACTAAGTAGAGAATGCACAACACATGGTATTCCTTTATTCCATGATTAATACATATCTAAACATCAAGCCCACAATAGGTCCATTTTATTTAGCAAGGAGGTCATACCAAAAAATATCATAACTTGATACAATCTATCCATTATGTTCAGCAAGGAGGCCATAACACAAAATATCATAGAGCTTAATACATCTTACCATTATATCTATTCTAATCATCATGATTATTAGATAGGAATATACTATATAGATCAATGGATATAATTAATAATGCTACAACAACATGATTATCATGGAGGGTGAGAAAATTATGTATGATAAGAATTATGTGGTTATTATCTTAGTATCTATATAGTCAAAAATACAATTTAAGAGGGAAAGGGCCTAAGGTATAAGATTAGGGTTGTGAGGGGCTCTTAAGGAGATCATTCTATGAGTATTGTTATAGTCTAGGAGAAGAAAGAACTAAGTCAATTCACCCCTCATTTCCTCTACCTGATTCCACAAAGTGGGATCTATGTATAGAGAGAGAAGCCATGCTTGGGGAAAGAAGGTATAAACCATCAAGCATATGGTATGCATCCCTCTTAGACAGGGTTAAGGAATAGCTTTAGGATGGCATGTCACCTTTATCCAATATGTTTGTAACCTAAGCCTCTAAAATAGATAGAATAAATGATGAGACATATGAATCTACAAGTATTGCAAATGTTTCTCTTCATGTTGTTTTGTAGTCCATCTAATCCCTAAATGCATTATTGAGGAAATTTGATCTAGAATTTTAATATTAGCTAGTACTAATTTCTTACCATGGAAACTTTCCTTATTTCTTTACACCCTAAAGTAATGAGTATAATTTCTCATGAGGGTGCTGATTATTCAATTCTTATACCAATTTTATTATTATGAACATCCACAAAGAATCAAGAGGAGACTCTAGAATATCTATACCATGTCCTAGTATCTGCAACAACTTTCCTACTCAATTGCATCAATACAAGAATTAGTTCCAAAATAAATATTGAAATATAGATGAGGGAAGTGAATAGATCAAAAAAATCCTCCAAGCCCCCAACCAACAATAGACAAAGGAGGATTTGCACCACATATCCAAGATAGTAGAGACTTTTTGGAATTACTCCTTGATGCAATTGAAAAGGATGGATACTTAGGAAAGGTATTATAAAAAAAATAGAAGGCTATACTATTTATATGTATACTTGGTAGCATCTTTTTTTATTTCTTGTGTTCATTACTTCTCAATGCTCCTTCACTATGATTGCTAGTGCATTTATCTATTCGTTCTTATTTTTTATGAATAGTCTTATAATATACTTGTATCTATTGCTTATCAAGTTTTTTGTAATTCCTTGTAAGATATTATCTTTCATGTCTAACTTACTCTTAATGATATAGAAGATAGAACCAAAATTGTCTTGTTATTTGCCTAACTATGAAATTAATCTTTGGAAGTTTCAATTTGAGAAAGGTGCCAATAAATAAATAATATTATCATTTTATTTAATATTTTGTGAGTCTTCTTAAGTTTTTACAACAATATTTTATGTTTAGCAATAGAAAATGAGTCTTTATCATAAGTACTACATTAATATTGTAGTTTATATTTTTGGCCTAATTTCATTACCTACGTAATCTAATATTTTTCTTTTCTTTTTGTAGAAATATTTTGATAAACTCAAAGAAGGGGATAAAGTTAAAGTTTTGGATTCATCTTATGGTCATGTTTTTGGTATTGGGGTTATTCACTCCTTGTCTATTTTACATGGACCAAATCTAAATGGAACTAAAGATGCTAATATAAACATTACAATGGTCATAAGTAATGTACGACTTGTTTATAAAGATAAAATAGATGTAGCTATTTTTCCCAAAGAAAAAGAGGGAACCATCACATAGTGGCCACTAAAGTATTTGGGGAAAATAATGTAGCTGATCAATTTTTTATTTATTAGAAAATTTTTCTTATTAATTTATATTGTTTTATTTTAAATTTATTTTTGAAATATTTTAACTATTGAGATATATTTGAAAGAGTGGGAAGCTCTTCGAGAATTTTGTTTCTTTTTATCATATTTACATGTATACTCTTTATACAATTTTGACACTTTTTGATAGGGAGGTTAGATGAACCAATCATAGGTTCATGCTCTTAGTCTTCTTGGAAGATTTATAGGGTGTCTTCATGACATGAATTTTCACCTATAGGATCTTTATTGTCTAAGGATCCTCTAATCTCTCTATCCAACCCAACTACCAAGAAAGATTCATCAATCAAGCCAATAATTGATGCATTCTTGCTTCACTAACCATAGCCCTTAATCCACTTTAAAGGGTTTTAACCTCCAAATATTGCACTTAGCCTTAAAGAGGTGTGAAGGTATATCCAAGTACTTCAATTCAACAAACTAGGGGTGTTAGGAGTCTCACTTGGTTCAAATCTTCATCTAATTTCATAAATCCTTCATAAATAGGCCTAAAAGGCTACTAGCCCAATTAGATCTCCTAATTCGAAATAATAGATATTTTCTCAAAAACCTTCCAAAGAAACCCTTAAATTTTCTTGTTATTCTTGGATCATATTCCAATATCTCAAGTAATTTTGAGGTCTTGGGGTCACCACCTTCTGTACAATACCCTAACTCAAATTGAGTGAATTTAATGGTTTTTGGGTTCTTTCTGGTTAATCTGCAAGTTAGAAATTTTTTGGCTAAAAAATTGATTTTTGTGACTATTCCCTCTTCAAAAAATCTTGAAAATACTCCTATCTTCAAAGTCATAAAGTAATTTTGACTCTAGATATTTACCTCTGCAAGTTATGATGTTTGCAATTTGGTCTTCCCTAGTTGGACTCACAACAGGCTCGCCAAGGGAAATACATTAAAAATAGATTCCATATTTTTGAGGGCCCAATATTATGCACAATGTATTTATATGGAGTATACTCACTTTTCCCAAGTGGCCATTCAGAATGGACAATGGGAAAGTGAATTAGAACCCCATCTTTGCAAACTACCTGGACAGAACTAGTGATAGTGCTAAAGCAAGATCATTTACAAAGGGAAAGAAAAGGTCCAAAAAATTATAAATCAATGTCACATAGAATTAAGAAAACATCTAAAATACTTACAATAGATTTTATAGCACCAACTTCAATTGTCTAACTACCCCTATCATTGATAATACACATAAATAACTTAAAAATCGCTACAAACTCTAATATTTAGAACTTATCTCCATACAAGGGTGTCCAACCCTAAATTTTGGTTAGGGAATGTTTTATTTAGGGTGGCTAGGAAATTAATTACCCCTTAGGGCTCCTTCTCATTGATTTTCAACATTTCGACAATGTTTTCCAATCAAAATTTCAAAGTTACAAGTTTGTACAATGCAACTTTTACATCTTTTTTGCAAGTTTTTGCACAACTTAACTAAATGAGCCTTGATGCTCCTTAAACCTTTACAAAGACCTTAATTATGGTAGAAACATGATCCTAACCCATCTTGGACCCTACTGACCTCATGTTGATGTCATCATTAGCTTTGTGCAAATAATAGGCTCTACAACTTGTTGATCCCTAATTGCACCTATAAGTGTCCTAAGACTCTTCAAAAAAAACCTTATTGCACTCCTACCATGGTCCACATGACCCTAAAAAAAAAAACTTCCAAAATTCCCTAAGGAACACATACACAAAAAAAAAAAAACTTGGATTGATTAAGCAATCCTTAGGTGCTCTTGGACCATTCTCCCCCTTTGCACAACTTTCAAGGAACGTGAAGAGAAATTCAAGACAAATCAATGCCTAGCTTCTTGAAGTTAGCTTCCTCTACTCATCTAGCTTCAATTTTTGGTTGCTCCTTCCACTATATTAGATGATCCATGTATACCTTGTGTCTAGTTGATTTCTTCACCCTAGATTCCAAGATTCTCTCTACTTGTAACTGATCATTGGGAGGTACAACTTTAGCACTCACATCCCCAAATATCTCCTGGCTATTTTGATTCACATTTGGAAATGGTCTTTTTTATTTGACTAAATCAGCCATATTGAACATTGATGAAATACTTAACTTTGCTAGAAGTTCCACCTTACATGCATTTTGTCCATACTTGGTTAATACCTTGCATGGTCTTACTCTCTTCATTTGCAATTTAATTGGCAGTGCATTCTACAACCTAGACTTGTTTAGGTGGACCATAACACCATCTCCCACTTCAAATTGTACATATCTACTTGACATATCCTCTTTAGTCTTCAGCTTGTGGGTAGCCTCTATTATAGTCTTCTTCACCTGCTCTTGTATCTCTTTCATTATCTATGAGAAATAGTTTTCATGTCCACTTCTATACTCCATGGCTCCTAAATCTCTAAGTTCACACACACCTCTTGGGTGCATGCCATATACTATCTCAAAATGACTCCTTCTTGTGGTCTTAATCACACTTTCATTATAGGAATACTTATCTTGTGGGATGATTAAGTCTCATATTTGACCATAAACATCACATTAATTTGACCATCTATTTGAGGATGGTAAGTTGAAACAAAAGAAAAATTAGTACTCAATCTAGAGTCTTCCAAAAATGATTCATAAACTTCACATCTTTGTTAGATATTATGCTTAGGGGTAGCCCATGTATCCTTATAATCTCCTTGAAGAAGAGATGAGAAATATAACTAGCATCATGGGTGATCTTGCAAGGGATAAAATGACTCATTTTACTAAGTTTGTCTACCACCACATAGACAATATCCATCCTTGTCTTGGTCTTAGGAAGACCTACCAAAAAATCCACGTTGATACATTCCTATGGTCTACTGGGAATAGGAAATGGTTGGTACAAGCCTGTATTACTAGCTCCCCCTTTGTCTTTCATACAAACCACACATTGTTCCACATATCTCCTGATATATCTTGGTAACTTGGGCCAATAATAAAACTGATGTACTAGCTCTATTGTCTTATTGATACCAAAATGAACACTAAGATTGTCATTATGTTTCTCTTGAATGAGGTTCTCTCTCATGGAACCTTGAGGAACACATAAGTGATTCCCCTTAAATGAAATTCCATTTTGTAGTTTATATTCTAAGAATTGACTATGAAAATGGTTTTGGAAATTAGAACATACCAAGTATATGCTTTAGAGAAGTCTTCATCATCTTTGTAGAGGTCTTTGAAACTCTCTATGTCAATGCCTTGAAGTTGTTTCTCTTGGACTGTCAACATCCTTCTACTTAGTGCATCTTCCACCTTTTTTCAACTATCCTTTCTTGTTCTTGATAGTAAATGTGAAATCTTGTAGGTATTCCATCCATTTCAAGTGTTTATTACTCAACTTTTGTTGTGTGTTGATGTAGCTAAGTGCCTATTTTATTGTAAACACCATGAACTCCTTGGGTAGGAGATAATTTCTCCACTTCCTAAGTGACTGCACTAGAGAATATAGCTCCAAATCATTAGCAAAGTACTTCTTCTTGGATTCATTGATCTTTTTAGTAAAGAAAGATATAGGTCTACCTTATTGGCTTAGTACTCCTCCTACTACAATCCCACTTGCATCACACTCCACTATGAACAATTTATCAAAACTAGTTAACAAGAGGATGTTGGAATTATAGATGGAGTAATTGAGAGGGGGGGGGGGAGAGAGAATCAGTTACCACAAAAATAAATCCCTTAGATGTCTAAAATACCTATTTACTATTGATACTCGATAAACACTGTAAGAATGTTGTAACTTAGTAGATTAACTAGTTATTGATCATCTAGCATTCATTATTATTAATATGAAAAAGTTAAATAAAATGAACATAAGAGACACTAGATTTAACATGGAAACCTAATATGGGAAAAACCACCAAGTAACTAGCTACCAATTTTTCACTCTTCTAAAGTGAGCCTTGTTAGAAGCCAACCTTGTTAAAGGTTACAATACACACTATTAGGTGTGACCTTGTTAGAGGATTTAATCACCCTATTAGGAGTAGCCTTGCTAGAGGTTTTAGAAAAATTCAACTGAACTATCACCTTGTTAGAGGCTTTACAAAATGGCTATTAAACCAACTCTGTTAAGATATTTGAAATCACTGCTACAATGGTTAGAAAGTAACAATGAATTGACCTAAATAAGATGCAACTAAATTTGCTAATAATAGATCTCCATTCTGCACTATTAGATCCTTCTTGATCAAATATATCTTTGCTACTCCTCAATGATCTTTGATCATCCTTCAAAATTTTCTTTTAGTCCTTTTTTCTCATTCACATCCATCACACACTTAGAATTTACAACTTGACCTCTTGTATATACCATTCAAATTATCAAGTTGGCTCATTCACAAGTTACATTTACCAATAAACCATATATCAGTCGACTACAAATATTACATTAAAAAAAAAAACTTTTATTTCACAAAATAATGGAATCATTCACTGGCCAACCCTACTCAGTAAATACTGCTTCCAGAAATAATTTCCTAAGTTAACTATCTTAACTCGGTTAACACTAGAAAAGCTGCAAAATCCTTTGGTTCCTGAGTTAACTTGATAAGAACTAGATTTCCTTCACTGTCCATGAAAGCTTGGTTAGAACTATTTCCTATACTATTTTCTCTTGAGTGAGCTTGGTAACAACTGAATTTCCTTTGCTAAACCTTGAAAGCTCAGTAGCAACTGCTTGTGTAAGGTAAAGCCTAAGAATGCTTGGTAGACACTGTAAACCTTCTTTGCTAACCTTCTGAACTTGGTAAACTTTGTCTTTTGCTTTGCTGACCAACTAAGCTCGATAGACTCTATCTTTTGTCTTGCTGACCAACTGAGCTCAGTAGACTCTGTCTTTTGCCTTGCTAACCAACTAAGCTTGGTAGACTCTATCTTTTTCCTTGCTAACCAAATAAGCTTAGTAGACTCTATCTTTTGCCTTGCTAACCAATTGAGCTCAATGGACTCTGTCTTTTGCCTTGCTGACCAATTGAGCTCAATAGACTCTGTCTAATGATTAATATGACATTTGTGTAACATCAAAGACAACACACAATTGTATTCAACAATATCCCTCTTTAGCATTGATAGAAACACAACATGTCATAGTAGAATAAAATTTGAAAATGGGTCTAAATAGATCTTTACTTTATAGAAATATCCCTCTTTCATAATAATCTCTCCCTCTTACACAAGCTCTCATTTTTTTGCAAATTTAAAAAAGATATGACAATTTACTCTCCCTCTTTGACAACACATGCCAAAGACAACACAAATCAAATGAATAGCATTGTACCTGATGCATTGATTCATATGCAATGTCTTCATTACTTTGCTACATCAATTGATAGATCTTCAATTCTGTTCCTATTGATGCATCACTAAAACTATATTTTAGTGAGCTTTAGATAGGGAAATGACCCTTAACTTGCCTCTTAGATACAAGAATGCATCCTTAGGTAAAGGCTTTATGAATATGTCAAAAATTTGTTCCTTTGTATGGACATATTCCAATCTAATTTCCTTTTCTTGTACCAATTCTCTAACAAAGTGATACTTTATAGCAATATTCTTGGTGTTTGAATGCATCACTGGATTCTTGGATATGTTGATTGCACTTGTGTTGTCACAAAACATAATAACAGGTTCTTTGATTTCTTGCTTCATACCTTCCAATAATTGTTTGACCCATATAATGTTTGAGTAGTTTACTATTGTTGTAAGATATTCAACCTCTATTGTGCACTGGGATGTACAATTCTGCTTTTTACTTGTCTAAGAAAACAACCTCTTTCCAAGAAAGAAAGCTCCTTCACTTGTACGTTTCCTGTAATCAACATTCCCTGCCCAATTTGCATTGGTGAATACTTTTGAATCTAAATTTCCTCCAAGTTTATACCATAATCCCTAATCTTTAGTTCCTTTTAAATATCTCATGATCTTTTTGATTGCCATCATGTGATTTTCTTTTGATTTTTCTGAGAATCTTGCCATAATTCCTACTGCAAGGGCAATGTTTGGTCTTGTATGCACTACATACTACAACTTTCCAATCATATATCTATACAATGTCTGATCCACTTCCTTTGATTCATCATCTTTGGTAAGTTTCAATCCAGTACACATAGGACTCCCAACTGGTTTGTAGTCTTCCATACCAAACATTTTTAGTATCTCCTTGATGTATTTAGATTGAGTGATGTAGATGCCATTCATACTCTATTGAATTTGAAGACCAACAAAGAATTTGATTTCACCAAACATTAACATTTCAAATTCCTTGTTCATTTGTTCTAAAAATTCTTTGCAAAGATCATCATTTCCTATGAACAAAGTATCATCTACATATATCTCTATTAAAATAATCTTATTATCTGGTCCTTCCTTTGTGTACAAACTATTGTTATTATTAGTTCTTTGAAAACCAATCTAAATAAGATAGTTATGGAATCTTTCATACCATGCTCTAGGGGCTTGTTTCAGACCATATAATGCTTTATGTAGTTTGTAGACCATGTCCTTCTTGTTTGGATCAACAAAACCTTCAGGTTGTTCAATGTAAACCTCTTCATCCAATATGCCATTGAGAAATGCTGACTTGACATCCATTTGATAAACTTTGAATCCTTTTTATGCAACATAAGCAAGTAAGGTTCTAACACCTTCCAATCTTGCAATAAGAGTAAAAATCTCACCATAGTCTACACCTTCTTCTTGAGAGTATCCTTTCCATACCAATCTATCTTTTTTCCTTGACACCTTACCATCTTCATTTAACTTGTTTCTGAATACCCACTTAGTTCCAATTACATTTTTGTATTTAGGTCTAGGTACAAGAGTCCATGTTTTTTTTTTCTCTATTTGTTTTATCTCTTCATTCATAGCTTCAATCCAGCTTTCATTTTCTAATGCATCTTTGACATTTCTAAGTTCAAAATTAGCAAGTAAACAAGTGCCTTTGAACTTACTTCTTGTCATTGTTCCTTCTAATTTATCTCCAATGATTTGATCTGGTGTGTGATGTTTCCTGACATACTTGGCTAACACAGGCTCCTTGCCTTTTGAATAACTTGCATTGTTATCCCTCTATGTCTGAACTTTTGGTTCTAGATCAAGTTGCTCGAGCTTGGTAGATGTTGATTTAGTAACTTTTTTTTGCAACTCAAGTTCTTGCAACTCGGTAGGCATTAGCTCAGTTTGAACTTCCAATGACTCAGTTACTAAAGACTCTGGAGTTAAAGATTCTCGATTAATAGGTATATTTGGCATTGTATTAGGTTCAATGTAAACAAATCTCCTATAGTCTTCAGGTTCCCTTTTGCTTTCTTCTTCTGTTCTTTCTAAAAACTCATCAACTTTCACATGTGCACTTTCTATGATTTTGTGAGTAGACAGATTCAAACATCTATATGCTTTATTTTTGCAAGAATATCCCAAAAATATTCTTTCATCACCCTTTACATCAAATTTACCTTTTCTAGATTCTTTCAAAATGTAACATTTGCTTCCAAATACTTTTAGGTAACTTACATTGGGTTTGTAGCCATACCATAACTCATAGGGGGTTTTGAATGAGTCCTTTTTCAGCTGTACTCAGTTCAAGGTACCAACTACAGTGCTGATAGCTTCCTTCCAGTATTTGATAGCAATGTTTTTCTAAATCATTAAGGTTCTTGCACAGTCCATGATAGATTTGTTCCTTCTTTCTACTATTCCATTTTGTTCTGGAGTTCCAAGTGCTGAAACTTGTCTTTTGATTCCCCTTTCAATGAAAAAGTTATTGAACTCATGTGAAATGAATTCACCACCTCTATTAGACCTTAAGCATTTTAGTATTTTTCCTGTTTCCTTTTCTACTCTAGCCAAATACCATTTGAACTTTTCAAATGCTTCTGATTTCTCTCTTAGGTACATGACAGTCATCATTCTTGAATAATCATCAACAAAAAGAATGATTTTTTTTTTACTAGTATAACTTTCAATGCCAATAGGTCCACAAAAATTAGTATGCACAATTTCTAGAATTTCTTTAGTCAGATAATTCTTGCTTTTAAAGCTATTCTTTCCCATTTTACCAATTTGGCAATTCTTGCATAGACCAACCTCAGGTTTCTTTATGTTAGGAATGCCTCTTACTTTCCTGAATTTACTGATTTTTATCAAGTTGTCAAAGTTTACATGACATAACCTCCTATTCCATAACCAACTCTCTTCAATTTGAGCAATAAAACATGAACATTCACCAAGTTCAAGATAAAATAAGTTACCTTTTGTTTGAGTGCTTGATCGAATCAACTTACCTTTGTCATTCAATAGTCTTGATTTTCCATGCATGAATTCTACTTTAAATCCATTATTGAGTAGCTATGCCACACTCAACAGATTTTGCTTTAGTCCTTCTACCCAATATGCATTATCACATACAAGTTCCCTAGTTAGTGAGATTCTTCCTTTTCCTTTTATACAACAAGGTTCATTCTTACCAAATCTTACACTTCCACCATCATAGTCTTCAAAATGTTCAAACTTAGTTTTATCATTAGTCATGTGATGAGAACAACCACTATCTATAATCCATGTATCATTTCTAATCATATGAGAAATGAGTGCCATTTCTTCATCATTATCAAATTTATCCTTTACAACAATGTAAACAATTTCATCTTCTTCTTCAACATCGAAATCATTAGAATCTTTTGCCATGAAACATGTTTTCTTACCTTTATCCTTGAATGATTTGAAGTCTTTTTTGCCATTGCATTTGTGACCTTTTTTCTCATCCTTGTTCTGCTTATTTGGGCACCTAGTAGCAATATGTCCAATTTCTTCACAAGAAAAATAGATTAGAGGAACCTTACCTTTGTATTTCCCTTTGCCTCTTGAATATTTCCTTGCTAGTAGAGCTTCAACCACCTCAAGATAACTATCTAAACTCTATTCTGATTCATCATCACTATCTGACTATGGATCCTTTATCTTCTTCCCTTTTTCTTTGAGTGAAATCTTGGCTTCAAATGTTGATTCAATGTTCTTGGTAGCTGAAACATAATTATCATAGTTGTCTAGCTCAAATTTAGTCAATCTTCTAACTATTGCCTCTAAATTTATCTTATGATTTGATTCACATCTTCTTTCTTGAATTGCAGAGACTCTGATTGCATAAATAGGAAGTAGAGTTCTAAGAACTTTACTTATAACTGTCTCCTCCTTGATGTCTCCTTGAGATGCTTTGATTGCACTAACACATGCTTTAACTCTTTCAACATATTTTGCAATGTTTTCATCCTCTCTCATCCTCATTTGATCAAATTATCCTCTCAAACATTTTGCTTTGGCTCTTCTTACATTATCATCTCCTCCATAGATCTCTTTCAGCTTGTTCCACATTTCAAAGGCAATTTTTCAATTCTTGATGTCATCAAATTCTTCATAACTCAAAGTAGATGCTATATCTATCATCATGTTGTTGTGAGTCTTCTTTTCAGCAATATCAATGACAAATAATGTACCAGAAGGTTCTGCATATTTTTCATCAAGATGCTTCAGCCCTATATGCTGGATAGTGTTGTCCTTGATGTCACACAAAATTTCATATCAGTCTTTAATCTCAGTTAACCGAGTTCAAACAATGATAACCGAGCTCACTCGGTCATCGAAGGAAAGATGGAGAAGTCAGTTTTCACCGAGCTCACTCGGTCATCGAAGAAAAGATGGAGAAGTCAATTTTCATCGAGCTCACTCAGCCATCAAAGTGGAGTCAATTTCACCGAGCTCACTCAGTCATCATAGGGAACTCATTGCTTACCGAGTTCACTCGGCGACTGAAGGATTTCGCAGAATTCTCTGTATGAACCAGGCTCAGTCGGTTAACACAAGAATTATTTTTGAATAGAGTTTACCGTGCTGGGTCGGCCAGTAAAGGGATTTGTTAAATCTTGCAATTCAGCCGACTATTGGAATAATTGTTTTCCAAGTTATTTGAGCCGACTTGATAATCTAATATATATATATATATATATATATATATATATATATATATATATATATATATATATATATATATATATATAGAGTTATTCAAGTTGTAAAAGTGTGTGAGAAAAAAGGTGTAAAAACAAGTGAAGAACAAGAGAAGCAAGGATACAAAAGCAAATACTTGGATAAGAGGAGACTGAGCGAATCCTGATGAAGGATTAAAGGAGCTGTAAAGTTGTATTTGATCAGTAAGGATCCAATCAAGCTGAACAGAAATTTGTAATTAGCAAAAGATAAGTTGCATATTATTCAGGTCACTTCATTGTTGCTTTATAACCTTTGCAACAGTGAATCCAAATCTCTTAACAGAGTTGGTTTAACAACCATTTTGTAAATCCTCTAACAAGGTGACAATTCAGTTAAATTGTTCTAAAGACCTCTAGCAAGGCCACTTGTAACAGAGTGTTTAAATCCTCTAACAGGGTCACACCTAACAGTGTGTTTTTGTAACCTTTAACATGGTTGGCTCCTAACAGGGCTCACTTCAGAAGAGTGAAAAATAGTAACTAGTTACATTGGTGGTTTTTCCCATATTGAGTTTCCACGTTAAATTTGGTGTCTCTAGTGTTTGAGTTTGCTGAATTATTTTGATATCAGTTCTTAATGATTGTTATTATTTGCTACAATATCAAGTTTCAGTAATCTGTAAAATAGATCAAACTTTTAGACATCTAAGGGACTGTGAAATGTTTTTGTAGCAACTGATTCACCCTCTCCCGCTCTCAATTACTTCATTCTCATTTCCAACAATTGGTATTAGAGCATTTGGTACTTTTAGGAGAAGATTTCAAGGATCTAAGCAAAAGATCAGGATGTTTTACAAAAGAGAAATTCCAAAACTTAATAGAGATAACTTCTCAGCATGGCAAGAACTGATGAAACTTCATCTGGCTACTGTTGGTGATACTGGACTGAAATACCTTGAAGAAAAATATGAAGAACCTTTTGGCACACTGTCAGTCAATGATATTGCTGAAAAGAAAACTCACAACAACATGATGATAGACATAGCATCTGCTCTTAGCTATGAAGAATTTGATGACATTAAGGACTGCAAAACCGCCTTTGACATGTGGAACAAGCTAAAAGAAATCTATGGAGGGGATGACAATGTGAGAAGAGCAAAAGAAAAAAGTCTAAGAGGACAATTTGATCAAATGAGGATGAGAGAGGATGAAAACATTGCAAAGTATGTTGAAAGAGTTAAAGCATGTGTAAGTGCAATTAGGGCAGCTGGTGGTGACATCAAAGGAGAAACAATTGTAAGCAAAGTTCTCAGAACCTTGCTTCCTGTTTATGCGATTAGAGTGTCTGCAATTCAAGAAAGAAGATGTGAAGAAAATCATCAGATAAATCTTGAGGCCATAGTTGGGAGATTAACTACATTTGAACTAGATAACTTTGACAACTATGTTCTAGCTTCCAAGAACATGGAATCAACATTTGAGGCCAAAATTTCACTCAAGGAGAAAAGAAAAAAGAAACTTCAGTCAGAAAGTGAAGATGAATCAGATCTAAGCTCAGACAGTGATCTTGAAGTAATTGAAGCTCTTCTAGCAAGAAAATACTCCAGAGGTAGAGGAAAATATAAAGGTAAAGTTCCTCTAATATGTTTTTCATGTGAAGAAATTGGTCATATTGCAGCTAGGTGCCCGAACAAGTAGAACAATGATGAAAAGAAGGATCATAAATGGAATGGCAAGAAAGATTTCAAATCATTCAAGAACAAAGGTAAGAAATCATGTTTCATGGCTGAAAATTCTAAAGATTCTGATAATAGTGAGGATGAAATTGTTTATATTGCTATTAAAGATGATTCTGACAATGATGAGGAAGATAAAATTGCTCTTATCTCTCATATAAGTAAGAATGATACATGGATTATAGACAGTGGTTGCTCACATCATATGACTGGTGATAAAACTAAGTTTGATCAGTTTGAAGATTATGATGGTGGTAGTGTAAGGTTTGGTAATAATGAACCTCATTTCATAAAAGGAAGAGGAAGAATCTGTCCAACCAAAGAACTTGTTTGTAATAATGCCTATTGGGTTGAAGGTCTCAAACATAATTTTCTAAGTGTGGAACAGTTACTCAATACTGGATTCAAGGTGGAATTCATGCATGGAAAGGCAAGACTGTTGAATGAGCAAGGAAAGCTAATAGGATTTGGCACCCAAACTAAAGGTAACTTATTCTATCTAGAACTTGGTGAATGCTCATGTTTTATTGCTCAAATTGAAGAGAGTTGGTTCTGGCATAAAAGGTTGTGTCATGTCAATTTTGATAATTTGATAAAAATAAGCAAATTCAAGAAAGTAAGAGGCATTCCTAACATTAAGAAACCTGAGGTTGGTCTATGCAAGAACTATCAGATTGGTAAAATGGGAAGGACTAGTTTTAAAGGTAAAAACTATCAATCTGAAGATATATTAGAAATTGTGCATACTAATTTATGTGGACCTATTGGAATAGAAAGCTATACTGGAGAGAAAATTTTCATTCTCTTTGTTGATGATTACTCAAGAATGATGACTGTCATGTATCTAAGAAATAAATCAAAAGCATTTGAGAAATTCAAATGGTATTTGGCAAGAGTAGAAAAAGAAACAGGGAAAAGACTGAAATGTTTAAGGTCAGACAGAGGTGGTGAATTCATTTCACATGAATTCAATAACTTCTGCATTGAAAGAGGTATTAAAAGACAGGTTTCAACACCAGGAACTCCAAAACAAAATGGAATAGCTGAAAGAAGAAACAGATCCATTATGGATTGTGCAAGAACCCTGATGATAGAAAAGAACATTGCTATCAAATACTGGAAGGAAGCCATCAGCACTGCAGTTCATACATTAAACCAAGTACAGCTGAAAAAGGACTCATTCAAGACTCCCTATGAATTATGGTATGGCCACAAACCCAATGTAAATTATCTGAAAGTATTTGGAAGCAAATGTTATATTTTGAAAGAATCTAGAAAAGAAAAATTTGATGTAAAAGGTGATGAAGGAATATTTTTGGGATATTCTTGCAAAAGCAAAGCATATAGATGTTTAAATCTATCCACTCAAAAGGTCATAGAAAGTGCACATGTGAAAATTGATGAGTTTGCAGACAAATTAGAAGAAGAAAACAAAAAGGTACCTGAAGACTACAAGAGATTTGTTTACATTGAACCAGATACTATACCAAGTATACCGTTCACTCAAGAATCTTCAACTCCTGAGTCTTCAGTAACCGAGTTGCAAATAGTTCAAACCGAGCCTCAGCAACTTTCAGACACTACCGAGCAAGTGTCTACCAAGTCTGAATCAACCGAGCCAATATCTACCGAGCTAGAACAGCAAGAATCTGAAGTGTAGAAGGATAAAAATGAAATTCATTCAAGAGGCAAGGAACCTGTATTAGCAAAATATGTCAGAAGACATCATGCACTATATCAGATCATTGGAGACAAATCTAAAGGAACCCTGACAAGAAGTAAGTTGAAAAATACTTGTTTACTTGCTGATTTTGAACCTAGAAGTATTAAGGATGCACTGGCAAATGATAGTTGGATTGAGGCAATGAATGAGGAAATAGAATAGATAGAGAAAAACAAGACATGGACTCTTGTACCCAGGCCTAAAGACAAGAATATAATTGGAACCAAGTGGGTATTCAGAAACAAGTTGACTGAAGATGGTAAGGTATCTAGAAACAAAGCTAGATTGGTATGCAAAGGATACTCACAAGAAGAAGGTATAGATTATGGAGAAAATTTTGCTCCTGTTGCAAGATTGGAAGGATTTAGAACCTTACTTGCATATGCTGCTCACAAAGGATTCAAAGTTTATCAGATGGATGTCAAGTCAACATTCCTCAATGGAATACTGGATGAAGAAGTTTACATTGAACAACCTGAAGGATTTGTTGATCCAGATAAAAGGAACATGGTCTGCAAATTACACAAGACACTGTATGGTCTGAAACAAGCTCCTAGAGCATGGTATGAAAGATTGCATAATTATCTTATTTAGATTGGTTTTCAAAGAGCTAATGATAATAGTAGCTTGTATATAAAGGAAGGTCCAGATAATAAGATTGTCTTGGTAGAAATATTTGTAGATGATACTGTTTTCACAGGGCATGATGATCTTTGCAAAGAATTTTCAGAACAAATGAACAAGGAGTTTGAAATGTCTATGTTTGGTGAGATAAAATTCTTTGTTGGTCTTCAAATCCAACAAAATAAGAATGGCATCTTCATCACTCAATCAAAATACATTAAGGAGATATTGAAAAAGTTTGGTATGGAGGACTGTAAACCTGTTGGAACTCCTATGTGTACTGGATTGAAACTTACAAAAGATGATGAATCCAAAGAGGTAGATCAAACATTGTATAGATCTATGATTGGAAAATTGCAGTATGTAGTTCATACCAGGCCAGCTATTGCTCTCGCAGTTGGTATTGTTGCAAGATTTTCAGCAAAACCAAGAGAAACTCACTTGATGGCAATCAAGAGAATAATGAGATATTTGAAAGGAACTGAAGATTATGGGCTATGGTACAAATTTGGAGGTAATTTGGATTTGAAAGTTTTTACTGATGCTAATTGGGCAGGGAACCTTGATGACAGAAAAAGCACAAGTGGAGGAGCATTCTTTCTTGGAAAGAGATTGGTTTCTTGGACAAGCAAAAAGCAAAATTGTACATCCCAATCTACAACAAAGGTAGAGTATGTTGCTGCAGTAGTAAATTGTTCTAATATTGTTTGGTTTAAGAAACTATTGCAAGGAATGAAGATGGAAGTCAAAGAACCAGTTGTTATGTTCTGTGATAATACAAGTGCAATCAATATATCCAAGAATCTAGTGATGCATTCCAAGACCAAGCATATTGCAATCAAATATCATTTTGTCAAAGAATTGGTGCAAGACAAGGAGATTAGATTGGAATATGTCCACACAAAGGAACAAATTGCTGATATATTCACAAAGCCCTTGTCTAAGGATGCATTTTAATATCTTAGAGGTAAGTTAGGGGCCATTCCCCTATCTAAAGTTCACTAAAGGAAGCTTTAGTGATGCATCAACGCATACCAGATTGAAGATCTATTTGTTGATGCAGTTTAATCAGAAATCATTGCATATGAATCAGTACTATAGGTACATTGCAATTCACTTTACTTTTGTTGTCTTTGGCATGTGTTGTCAAAGAGGGAGAGATTTACTGTCATATCCTTCTGAAATTTATGAGACTTAAAAAAATCTGCTATGAAGCTCCTTAAAAGAAGGAGACTAGTGAAAGAGGGAGAAGTCTGTTATCTTGTTTTCAAAATTTCATTTTGTTATGACATGTTGTGTTGCCATCAATTCCAAAGAGGGAGATTGTTGGATAGTGTTGTCCTTGATGTCACACAAAATGTCATATCAGTCTTTAATCTCAGTTAACCGAGTTCAGACAATGATAATCGAGCTCACTCGATCATCGAAGGAAAGATGGAGAAGTCAGTTTTCACCGAGCTCACTCGGTCATCGAAGAAAAGATGGAGAAGTCAGTTTTCACCAAGCTCACTCAGTCATCAAAGTGGAGTCGATTTCACCGAGCTCACTCGGTCATCAAAGGGAACTCAGTGCTTATCGAGTTCACTCGGTGACTGAAGGATTTCACGAAATTCTCTGTATGAACCGGGCTCAGTCGGTTAACACAAGAATTATTTTTGAATAGAGTTTACCATGCTGGGTCGACCAGAAAGGGATTTGTTAAATCTTGCAATTTAACCAACTGTTGGAATAATTGTTTTCCAAGTTATTTGAACCAACTTGATAATATGAAATATATATATAGAGTTATTCAAGTTGTAAAAGTGTGTGAGAAAAAAGGTGTAAAAACAAGTGAAGAACAAGAGAAGCAAGGATGCAAAAGCAAATACTTGGATAAGAGGAGACTGAGAAAATCTTGATGAAGGATTAAAGGAGCTGTAAAGTTGTATTTGATCAGTAAGGATCCAATCAAGCCAAACAGAGATCTATAATTAGCAAAAGATAAGTTGCATATTATTCAAGTCACTTCATTGTTGCTTTATAACCTTTGCAACAGTGAATCCAAATCTCTTAACAGAGTTGGTTTAACAGCCATTGTGTAAATCCTTTAACAAGGTGACAATTCAGTTAACTTGTTCTAAAGACCTCTAGCAAGGCCACTTCTAATAGAGTGTTTAAATCCTCTAACAGGGTCACACCTAACAGTGTGTTTTTGTAACCTTTAACAGGGTTGGCTCCTAACAGGGCTCACTTCAGAAGAGTGAAAAATAGTAACTAGTTACATTGGTGGTTTTTTCCATATTAGGTTTCCACGTTAAATTTGGTGTCTCTAGTGTTTGAGTTTGCTAAATTGTTTTGATATCAGTTCTTAATGATTGTTATTATTTGCTGCAATATCAAGTTTCAGTAATTTATAAAATAGATCAAACTTTTAGACATCTAAGGGACTGTGAAATGTTTTTGTAGCAACTGATTCACCCCCTCCTGCTCTCAGTTACTTCATTGTCATTTCCAACACTATATCACCAATAGAAGCCAGAAAAAGTCTCAACCCTTGCCATGCTGAGAAGTTGTCCCTGTTAAGTCTTGGAATTTCCCTCTTATAAGACATCCTGACCTTTGGCTTAGATCCTTGAAATCTTTTCCTGCAAGCATCAAAAGCTCTAATACCAATTGTTGGAATTATAGATGCAATAACTAAGGGGGGGGGGGGGGGGGGTGGGGGGAGGAGGGGGGTGAATTAGTTACCACAAAAATAAATCCACAGATCCCTTAGATGTCTAAAATACCTATTTACTGCTGATACTTGGAAAACACTATAAGAATGCTATAACTCAGTAGATTAACTAGCTACTGATAATCTAGCATTAGTTATTATTAATATGCATACAAAAGTTAAATAAAATGAACATGAGAGACACCAGATTTAACATGGAAACTCAATATGGGAAAAGCCACCAAGTAACTAGCTACCAATTTTTCACTCTTCTGAAGTGAGCCCTATTAGGAGCCACCCTATTAAAGGTTATAATACACACTATTAGGTGTGACCCTATTAGAGGATTTAATCACCCTATTAGGAGTGGTCTTGCTAGAGGTCTTTAGAAAAATTTAACTGAACTGTCACCTTGTTAGAAGGTTTACAAAATGGTTGTTAAACCAACTCTATTAAGAGATATTAAATCACTACTACAATGGTTAGAAAGTAACAATGAATTGACTTGAATAAGATGCAACTAAATTTGCTAATAACAGATCTCCATTCTGCACTATTAGATCTTTCTTGATCAAATATAGCTTTGTTGCTCCTCAATGATCTCTGATCATCCTTAAAAATTTGCTCTTAGTCCTTCTTTCTCATTCACATCCATCACACACTTAGAATTTGCAACTTGACCTCTTGTATATACCATTTAGATTACCAAGTCTGCTCATTCATAAGTTACATTTACCAATAAACCATATATCAGTCAACTACAAATATTACATTAAACAAATAAACTTTTATTTCACAAAATAATGGAATCCTTCACTAGCCAACCTTGCTCGGTAAATACTGCTTCTAGAAATAATTTCAGTTAACCGTCTTAACTCGATTAACACTACAAAAGCTACAAAATCCTTTGGCTACCAAGTTAACTCAGTAAGAACTAGATTTCCTTCACTGTCCATGAAAGCTCTGTTAGAACTATTTCTTGCACTATTTTCTCTTAAGTGAGCTTGGTAATAACTGAATTTCCTTTGCTAAACCTTGAAAGCTTGGTAGCAACTGCTTGTGCAAGGTAAAGCCTAAGAATGCTCGATAGACACTATAAACCTTCTTTGCTAACCTTCTAAACTCGATAAACTTTTTTTTTTTCTTTGCTGACCAACTAAGCTCAGTAGACTCTATCTTTTTCCTTGCTGACCAACTGAGCTCGATAGACTTTGTCTTTTTCCTAGCTGACCAATTGAGCTCGGTAGACTCTATCTTTTGCCTTGCTGACCAACTGAGCTTGGTAGACTCTATATTTTTCCTTGCTAACCAACTAAGCTTAGTAGACTCTATCTAATGACTAATATGACATTTGTGTAACATCAAAGACAACACACAATTGAACAATTGTATCCAATAGAGGATAGTTTGGGTAGCCACTCATTGTTTTAACTTCTCAAAGCTCTCCCTACTTCACAAGTCCATTTGAACTTGGTCTTTAATCCACCCTTGATGGTGTCTAACACTAGTGCAAAAATACCACTAGATTTTCTTATAAAATTTCTATAGAATTGAGCTTGTTAGAAATAGATAACATTGAGAGGTAGGGTGAATCAGTACCCTACAAACTTTTACCCACAATTAAATATTATTAATTACTTTATAAATTTAATATGAAAGTAAACCAACAATTATGAACAATAAATATAACCATACACATAGAGAACTCATAATACCATTATTTGTAAAACTAAGAAAACCCTAGTGGAGATGATACCCACAAGATGATCCACTAAACAAAAGAATCATGTTAAGGATATTGACCTTATTAGGAGTCTATAAAATACATATAGTGTCTCAAGTCCTTGTTATAGGAATAGGCCCATTTAAAAACCTCAACCCTATTAGGAGTTGCTTCAACCCTATTAGGAGTTGGTAGATAAAATACAATGTATGCAAGAAGAGCCCACTATCCTAACGTGCAATATACAGATAATTTTCTTCATAAGAGTAGATATACATACAATATTGTCTTACTATTATATCTCACACTTTCTTTTATCATACATCAAATTTCACATCACATAAGGCTCACATATCATTTAAGCTTTCTTCGCAAAAAGCTTGCATCACATCCACACTCCACATTATTTGCACAAGATATGATCTTTACTTATATCTCTCAAATTAATAAATCTTTTCTTAGTCAACCTTGATGCTTTCACACACTTGGAAAAATATAAAATAATTTTGGGTAAACATCTAGGATGTTGGCCCAACATGATTAAATATATATTTTTTTTCCAAAATAATTCCTTAAGCTATACACTTCAATTAGTTTTCATGCTTTGTTCTGTTGTGTTGATTACCTAAATTGGTAATTTAACTATAACTTGCTTTGTACTGTCTGTATAGGTTTTCACATTAACATACATCATCATGACACTATCAACTATTGATATTTAACTACACAAGTCCAAACTCAAACTCTATCATTCATACATATTGTATATATCTTTCCACTGCTACAACCTACCTAGCACTTAAACAATTTTCTAACTCTGATTGCATAAATGAAATGCTAAATATATGTTTCCATAAATGACAACATTCAAACATATATCTAGCCATATTTCCAAAAGTCTCCCCCTTTGGAATTGATGGAAACATTTGGGAAAATTAGCTAAATCCCAAAATGATGTCATACAAAACAAAATAAATAAATAAAGTAATTACACAAAATTGCCTTCGAAACAAAAAATTGTATTCGTGTTTTGATAGATCATTACATTCCTAATTACTCATTTACATGGGTAAGCTCCCCCTTACATATACACATACTTTTCTTTTACAAACATATACATAAAAAATTTTCCTTACATATACTTCTCCCCCTTTGACATCAATGGAAAAGGTGTCAAAAATCTATATACAAAACTAGGTTGCCTTTCTCTGATAAACTTGTTATTCTGGCTGTACAATCTACAAAACCAAATTTCAATCTCTCAAGATCTTTCTTCTAGTTCTCCTCGACTATGTGAAATTTACTAATAAATGTGCAAAGTGCATATGATGCAACTTCAACTGCACTCAATTTATTATAGGAAAATTTATTGTAGGAGGCCTTAGCTACAAGATACTCCTCCAATTGCCTTTGCACAATATTGATTTTGGGTGAAAAACTTCTCTAAGGGTAGAGAATCTTCTAATTACTTTCTCCTTATAAATTTCAATGTGTTTGATAGCATTGTGAATCTTCTCCATTTCAATTCCAAAATTTTCAATGTTTGCCTCTAGTTGTTATAATCTAATAGTGAGCATTTGAAGCTACTCATTCAACCTTTGATCTAATTATCAAAATTTGACAGGTAATTGTATGACATTTTACATTGTCCATACAACTTCTTACCTTCATATGTGCTCTTCCTTAACTCTTTAAGTCATGTATCCAATGTTTTAAGATCATTATGACATTTTTTCATACTATATCAAATAGTGATGCACCATGCTTTGCTTGTGCTTGTACTGAAGCAATTTTAGACAAGGTTGTGAATTCTTCATCAAAAGATTTCACCAAATTTTTTTTCCTTTGTGTATAAGTCTAGATTTGTGACAGTTGTCTGGATAGTCATTTGCATTCTCTCCAAGACTTTTGTTAACATTCTTTCCAAAGACTTCACTATTTTTTTTATTTTCAAGTAATTTTCTTAAGGAGCTCATTAGCCCTTTCTGATATCAAATATTGATGTTGTTGTTGTTGTTACTAGAGTTGTTGCTAGAATTAGTGGAATTACTTTTAGTTTTTTACTCTTCTTTTCTTCCTCTTGTCTTCTTTTCTCCTTCTATTCTTCTCTCTTACTTTCTTCCTCAAATTTCTTTCTTTTCTTTTTCTAATCTCTTCTCATTTTCAACTATTTTTTCTTCTTGCTCTTTTCTTCTTTAATCATCTTCTTCCTTTCTCTCTTCTTGTTTCTTTCTCACTACTTCTTTCTTTCTTTCTTGTTCCTCTATCTTTCTCCTTTTTGCATTTTTATTTGCTTCTTTATCATCCTCTTCATCTGAGCTAGAGTAGGCAGTAATATTGCCAACAATGTTAGACCCATATTCTACAAAAGGATTCTCCTTAGCATCAAATATTATATGCATACTATCCACTTGCATGGATTCAATACTAATAAATATGTAAGGAGGTGAATAGGTTTGTTTTGCCTCTTCAACTTCTTCTTCACCATTAGAAGGAGTGTTAGCCTCCACATAAATTGGACTTGTAGCTTTAGGTTGTGTGCTCTCCTTGGTGACTTTAGGCATGGAAGTCATATATTTTACTATGACTTCTTTTGTTTCCTTCTTAACCTCTTCATAGTTTCCTCCCATAAGAATAATTTCTCTTCTCTTGTCCCTCAACAAGGGTTATATACCTTTCAAGATCTTTTCTATGTCCTCCTTTGTAAAAACTTCACATAATTTGTTAAGCATATTCTCTCTCAATATAATGTCTTCCTCTACTAATCTTTTCTTCCTATTTAGAAATCTATTATACAAATCTTATGGGATCTTATTTTGGATACTATCAAATCTCTTATTCCTCAAAATCATATTCCTTACAATGGAATTTTCTAACTGTCTCCTACCCATGTTACTATACAAACTATAGTACTTGTTCAATTGAACAAAATTGTCATTATTTATAATCTACATATTCAAATTTTCTACCTTAGGTGTCCAAGATTTCTTATTAGCTATTGTTCTTCCTTCTCCAATTGCCTATTCAACTAGATTATCTTTAGTTTATTTATCAGATTTCTTAGAATCATTGATTTGTAGTGTTGTTCTTCTCTTTCTAGGTCCATTGGTAGTTTTCTTGACCCTTTTCTAGGAGGATGGTGTTGGTTCTTTCTTAGCCTTCACCAATCTCTCTGATTTCCTCTATACAACTATTGTATCATATTCTAGTTTCCTCTATTTTTTATCATGTTGTACCCTAATTGGTTGAGCCTATGAAATTGTTGCATATGATGTAGTAGGAATTTGTGAAGTAGGCTATGTTATTTGCACTCCTTTAGATGATGCTACAATAGAAATAGGTGTGGCTACCAACACCTCACTTTACCCACTAGCTTTCATCTCCATTGTTATCCCTTTGATCTCATTAAATTATTCTCTTGTCATACTAGATTCCTTAAGAATGGATTCTATCATCTTCTCCACATTATTTTTAATCTCTTTGTTATGAAGTTTAAAATGAACTTCCCTTATCTTCTCTTCATAGGTACCCCATCTTGGACATTTAGTCTCCTTTTCTGATTGTAGAATAATTTGTTCATATCCTTCAATGAGTTCTTCACTCATTTCATATCCCATGGGCTCAATAAAATTTACTCTAGGTTCTACTACCTCCATACATGTAGTATCAGTTTCTACCATGAAACATATCTCATCTTTATATTTCTCCACCATAGAGGGAGGGATTATATATCTCAGCTTCATCTCAGATTGGAATATTTTCATCATTATATCAATGTCACTATCTCTAACATTCTTTAATATGGCCTTATAGCACTATGTAACCATCTTCATTGAACATTCATCACTGTCCCAATTTTTCATACCAAGGAACTACTTGGTTGCATAGAAAAACAAGTGTGTTAATAGATATTCAAATCTAAAAATTTCATTCTTACACTTCTTCATATTTGCAATATTTATATCCAACAACTGCACTCTAACAATCTCACACATATTTACTTTCTTTTTCTCAACTGGCACTACATAAGCTACATGTATGAATCTTATTGGTACTTTAAAACTGTGATTCAGTTTATATCCTATAATTTTTCTCAACAATTTGACTCCTATGTCCTGGATCATGTCAACTTTAATATTCCTTCCATCAAACTTAGTATACAAGTTTGTCTCAACTATCCTTCTCACATTCCTATCAATCACTAGATTATAGCCTTCATTGCTTAAACTTGTGACTTTATGGATTAGGTCATTGTCAATTACAATAGGCACATCACCTACCTAAAAAATTTCTTCATGAACTTGACTTAGGATAATTATGGTCCACTCATGATTATTGAATTTTGTGTAGAACATATACTTAATTTTTCTTCAACACATAACTCCTAAATCCTTGTGAATTTCTTCATCTCCTAAACTCTAATTTACAATGAATGTAACTTCTAATGTCTTCTACGTGAAGTACATTTGGCAAGATTTGAGAAAATGCTCCTAATGGATCATCTATGAGAGAAACAAATGGGTGCTTGTTGAATTTATATCTAGGTCTCTCACTTACATTGCACACTCAGTAGCTTTCCATACTACTAACTATGATACTAAAAATTACAACTTAAAGCTTCACAAAATACCTTTAACATCATGATTTAGGGTTTCTATAACTTCACACTTGAATTATTCACTTCTCACTTGAATTCATTGTCAAAACTCTCACAAATTGCTCCAAACTCTTCACACAATCAAATGGTACTAAATATCTTGCTTTCAATCCTTCAATCATTTCAAATTTAACTCTGCATTAAATGTGCACATGCTTTATCTTCAAAACTTGTCACTAATTACTAGTAAACTTGTTTTCTTCTATATAACTTCATATTATCATCAAAACTCTTGCGCACTTAACCATAGCTTCCCCTCTATGCCATCTACATTATATTGATTGCACAACTTCTAATTCATAATCTATCATCAGTTTTGATTAACTAATACTTTGCCTCTTCTAGAAATGATTAATTCAAATAGGATGAGTCACAAACAATTTATGACTTCAATTTCCCATCAAATGCATCAAAATATTACTCCTCCAAAAATATATAAGAACTTTTTGGATTAATCAATTTCACAAATGCTTTCTTGAACTCATCAACATGCTCTTCGATTGCTTCCTTCTAACTATTTTTGCTACCATTATCATTTCTTTTATTGTTCCTTACGTAATTAGGTTTCCTATTGAAGTTCCTTCTATCCATTCTACAAAATCTTGTTGTCTGTCCAAATTTATTACATAACTAATATACAGGTGCATTCCTTCTCTAATTGGTTCCATTCTAACTTTTAGGTGCTCTGTAATTCCTTGCAATATGTCTTGGATTGTTACACTTGTAACATACAAACTATTTATTTTCACAGTTAGATTTCTCTCCATCATTAGATATGGTTGTGATATTCCTCTTTCATTACCTATAGGGTTAGTATTCCTAAACATTCTACTATTCTCATTATTACTATCAAACTTAGGTGTCTTACAATCTACTACTTTATGTCCATAACCGTGACAATTATAACAATAGAAATTAATAATAGGTTTAAAAGACTTACCTATGCAATCCCTTTTCATATGACCAAATCCATTGCATATGAAACATCTATCTTTGAATTCATGTCTAACTTCCTTAGATGATTTAACTTGCTTAGGTTCATTAACTTGCTCTATTTTCTTTGGCTCATCATGTTTCACAAACAAATCAACTTGTTCAATCTATTTAGATATTTCAATAGTTATGCTCAATTTAATCTTACTCAGATCAAGTTCTATTAGAGTAAAAGTTTAATTTGATTTCATTTATTAAATTACCTTTACTATCTTCTTATCATTTCACTTTATGCACCTTGCATTTCCATTTAATAATTAATTGGTAATTATTAAATGTCATTTACCTCTTAGGGTTTCCTTTTTAGGGTTTTGATCTTCTTCATAAGGATTGATCACTTGTAAATTCATTCATTTTGTTTTGCACAAGAAAATTCCATCTTATTGTTTATTCATAAAACCCTTCTCTCTCTACCTTTCTTTCTTCCTTGTAAAAATTTATTTGCATGCAATATATCTAGAGATCTATGGATTTGTTCATCATAAATTTCTATATGGTATTAGAGCTTTATCTATGGATGTCTATTCTTGTTTAAAGAAAAAGAAGAATGAGGGTTTGATAGAACAAATATGGCATTTTTAGGTATTTTTTATAAAAATAGGGTGGTCTCTGATTTTGGAGCACTTTGAGGCCAAAAAAACCTCACGATTTGATTTAGAAGGTGTCAAAACTCCCATTTTCATATTAAGTTTGTCAATTTTGGACAACATTGATCTAGGAGGCAAAAATATTGCATAATAGGGTCATACAACCTTTGCACAAACTCAGATGTAGAATTTTTTTGCTAATATCATAATTTTTTTAAAAAGAAATGCTTTTAAAAAGTGTGGTAGTCTTTTTAAATAACACACAATTAAAAAACTTCAATGGTTTGTAAAAATACCACTAGTGGTGGTGTTAAACCATAGCAATGCTAGCGGCCACCTGTCGCTCCACCACACAGCCTCCAATCTATCACTCATGCATGACCATTACTAGTGGTCCCACCACCTCTTGTGCTCCCATTCTTAGTTTTGTTGGCTCCACCCTCTTCCCACCACCACACCACCAAGGTGACACCATCACACAAAAAAAGCTGAATTTTTTATTTTTTAAATATATATATATATATATATATATATATATATATATCTTCTTCTTATGTGGGCCCTGTTGATTTTTTCATGATATCTTAAGCATACGGGGGTCTTTTTTTTTCTAAAAGAAGCATCAAAAAGATTATTCATAGATGAAGATAATAGTATAGTTATTTTTTGTAATTTTTGCTAGTTTGGTATGTGTTTTTGAGCTTGAAGTCTATTGATGTCTTCAATATTCCAAGGGGTGTAACTTGTTCGTTATAGCTTCATTTTTTTATCCAAAAAAGGAATTGTAAAGCTCTTCTTGAGTCCTATCTAGATTCTCTACTATTTTCATCATTATTTCTCAAAGGAAAATTTGATACTCAAACTAAATCTTTTTTTATCTCTTCTTGTTTACACATTCCTTCTAGTAGCTGGGGTTCAATTTTTTGTATTGTGGGAAGTGTTCTATATTATTGTTTTTGTTTTTTACATCAATAAACTAGAACATTTTCAAAAAACAATCCAACACCTTCTAAAACAATGGTAGAGACCTCTTCTTGTCTAGAACTTTTGACCCCTCATGACTATCACACATGAAAGACCTTGATGATACGACTTCTCTGGTTAAAAGGGTTGTGGTCTTGTTTATATATAGTGTAGCTAGGATTTTAAAGCCAATATCAAATTTTGCAGCACATGAACAATATGGATGAGGCAATGAGATTGATTGCTTTATAGGTATCTAATAGTCTATAGTTTCATCTTGATAGGTCCAATACCCATATGTGGACCAAGATTGAAGGCTTGTTTGATATAGTGAATGAGCTTTGGGCACTTCAAATTGAGCTAGAGCTTACCTCTCTCATACTAGATTCTTTTCCTTCCATTGAGGAATTCTTGATGAAGTTCAATCAATAGAGATCTTTATTGCAGGGTTGCAGGAAAACCAAGACTGACACTGAGTGCATTTATCTGATTCTTTCTAAGTTTTGTGGAAACTTTCAAAAAAATTCTTCTACCTTCTATTACACCAAATATTCCTTGGGTAATAGATTTACCATGCCATTCTTTGAGGTTTTTTGTGATTATTTGAATTGAGAGTGAGCTTATCTCTCTCAGTTGGATTCTCTCATAGACTCACAAACTTATACATTGGTAGCTTAGAAATATTCAAGGATGAAGGAGAAGAAATAGAAATCTTGTTCTACAAAGTCTTAGACTAATTCTAGCACTCATAGTTCATTAGGGCCACCTCCTCCTAAGGGGGGTAAAACAAAGCTAGAAAGACTGAAATTTTCTTATTGTAATAAGCCTAATCATGACGAGTCACATTTATATGAGAAGAAGTTAGATGGTTATGCCAAAAAGGTTTCAAATTTGATTGCTTTCCTTTAGAAGAGCAACATTGATATTCTTTCTACTTCTCATGGATCGTCTTCATCATCATCATTTTAGTAAGATGGTAAAGATATAGGAAAGGTTCATGCACTATGTCCCACTATTATTCCAGCCTCTTCTAGATGATGGTTACTAGATTCAGGTGCTTCACACCATATGGCATCTTCTTAGGATTTTTTCTCTTATTTTGAGACTTCTCCTACTCGACACATTTTGATGGAGAGAAAAACTATTATGATTATATGTGGGAAAGGTTTTGATGACATTGATGATGATAAATAACCTTCTCTCTATCTATCATATTAGACATAGTGGGACACAAAAGATAGTTGAGTTTGCACAAGATTTAGTGCACATAGGAGATAATGAGATAGGAAATATTATTTCTATAGGGATTCTTGATCATGCTTCTCAACTATATTCCTTCTCACATTTTGGTCTATCATCCCCACTATCAGAGACTCACTCTCCTTCTCATGAGAGACTAATGATGTGAATTCAAGTTGCTTGGACTTATGTGTTGTTACTAAGACTAGTGTTGTGACTTCTACACCTCCACCTCTTGCTCAGATTCCATCTCTCGCACAAGATTACTCTTCAGCATTGCCTACTATTGTAACTCTAGTCATCAAGCCACCTACTATACTTGTTGAGGATATATTAGAGGATACACATCTCCTCTTAGATAATAGATTCAACACACCCATTATCCCACCTCTCTTGGAGATTCCATTGTAGGATTCTCATACTTTTTCCTTTGAGCATCAGTTGGGACTTCCAATTGCACCTTACATACATGGGTTTTATCATCCTTGTTCACTACTTTTTTTTCCTTCAAATTGGAACTATATTGGTATATTCATCGACATAGGATTTCTATCATTCTTGGGGTCTACAGAGTCTTGAGCATCTATCAAGGAGCTTTTATTGTACTTATGGCCTTGAGAGATTCTCTGGAGATGTTTCATTTGTGCATCTTTTTCTATCTCTTTTTGGGGTAGGGTTTTTCCCACTAGGTCTTCTCTATTTCATAGAGATTTTGTTGTGATTAGGTACCTCATCAGGCCTTGTTGTTGGGACCCAAGTTTTCATTCAGCATTATAGTTTCCTTGCATTGTTTGTAGATGCCTTGTTGCTCATCTTAAGTAAGGTGTCAAAGTAAAAGGTTAATTTAATTTCATTTATTAAATTACATTTACTCCCTTCTTAAGATTTCACTTTATGCACCTTGCATTTCTATTTAATAATTAATTAGTAGTTACTCCTCTTAGGGTTTCTCTTTTAGGGTTTCAATCTCCTTCATAAGGATTGGTCAGTTATAAATTCATTCATTCTATTTTGCACAAGAAAAATCAATCTTCTTATATATTGAGAATACCTTTCTCTCTCACCTTTCTCTCTTCCTTGTAACAGGTTATTTTCATGCAAGATGTCTAGGGATCTATGAATTTGTTTCTTTCTAATGTCAACTTTCTTGGCTGATTTCTCTCCAATAAAATATCCAAGGCCTATCTTATCATAAGAGGGTCTCTTGTAAAATATCTACTCATCAATTTTCTTACTGCTGGAATAAAGTTTCTCTAACTATTGTTTAGCTTGTGCCAATTCTCCTTTCACAATAGTGTTATACTTTTCTAATTCAAGATGTTCTATTTTAAAAGAGTTAGATTCATATGTTATTTGACTTAATTGAGATCTAAGATTTGTATTCTCATATTTTAGATCAAGTTTAGTTTTATTATCATGTTTCTTAAGACTTAACTTAAGTTCAACAATTTTCAACTCATGCTTCAAGATCTCATTTTATTTCTTGAGAATTCTTACTTCATAATTTTCTCTAATCTTCTCTTTGGATTCCTTTTTTGATTTCAGATCATCAATCTTCTCTTTTAGTTTTCCAATGTAAACTTTTGCATCCTCATACCTATCTTTCAAGTTATCTCTTTGTTCAGTAAGTAGATTGATTTTCTCAAGAGCTTCTTCAAGGTTTCCCTTCAACTATTCTATATCCATAGGGATCTTACTCAAGTTGTTAAACCCCTTCAAAGTAACTAGGCTTTATTACCAATTATTAGAAATAGATAATACTACGAGTGGGGTGAATCAATGTTCTACAAACTTTTTCCCATAACTAAATATTGTTAATTTCATTATAACTTACATATGAAAGTAAATCAACAATGTTGAATAGTAAATATAACCATACACACAGAGAACTCATAACACCATTATTTTTTAACTAGAGAAACCCTAGCCAAGGGAAAACCTCAGTGGGGAAGATACCCACAAGATGATCCATTAAACAAAAGAATCATCCTCTCGCTCGCTCTTTTTCTGTTGGGTTTCTATTTTTTCCTTGTGTCCTCCTCATTCTTCCTTTCTCTCCCTTATAGCCCTCCTTTCGTCTCAGGGTTTTTCCCCCCCTCTCTTCTTTGTTTGTTTGGTTGTTTGTTGTGTTCCTTCTTTCACTCTTTTTTCCTTTGTTTTTTGTGTTTTTTTCTCCCTTATTTCTTGTTCTTCATTTTCACTTTTTTTATTATTTACTTTAATTTTTTATTATTTTATTTTACTTTATTTTAATTTTTTTATTCTATTTTTCCCTCTATTTTCTAACCCCCTTCCCCCCATCTTTTATATATATAGAGTTTTTTTTTGTTTTTTAAATTTTTTTTTAAGTCTTTTTATTCTCTTTTTTATTTTTTATTTTAGAACTTCTTCTTCTTTATATTTTAATTTCTTTTCTTTTTCTTTTTCTTTCTTTTATTTTCTACTCCCTTTACTTTTCCTTCTTTTTTGTTCATTTTTCTTTCAATTGGTTGTTGGTTTAATTAATTGATCAATTAATCTAATTAATTAAGTATCTATTTAATTTATTATTTATCTATTTACTCTTTGATTTCTCTAATCAATTTTTAAATTTTAATCAATTAATCAATTAATCAATTAATCATTTGATTGATTAATTAATTGACTCATTAATTCAATCAATTGGTTGATTGATTAATTGTTTAATCATTGTCCTTTTTTCTTTCTTTTTGAATTCTTCCTTTCTTTGTTCTTTCTTTTTGTTAATTTATCAATCAATTGATTGATTGATTAATTAATTAACTTAATTAATCAACTACTCTTTTAATCATTTGATTAATTAATTATTTAGCCAATCAATTGATTAATTAAGTTACTAATCAAATTTTCAATTGACTTATTTAATTATTTAATTGACTTTTCTCTCTATCAATTAATTGATTAATTAATCATCTAATTAATCAATTAATTATCTTTTTAATCAATTTATTTCCTATTTATTAATTGATTAATCAATCAATCGAGTGATTGATTAATTAATTATCTTATCAATTTTCGTCTCAATTAATCAATTGATTAGTAGATTAATTAATTAACTAATCAATTTAACAATTATTTAATTTGATTAATTAATTAACTAATTCGATTATTCAATTGATCAATTGATTAATTAGTTATCTTTTAATCTATCAACCATTCTACTAATCTGCTAATCAATTGACTTATTAATTTTCAATTACTCTTTTTTGTTTAATTAAATTATTTATTTATTTATTATTTATTTTATTTTTATTATTTTTTTCATTAATCTTTCCTCCATTTTTTTCTTCTTTCAATGTTGTTTATATTTTTTAATAATTTTTTATTTCTTTTTCAATTAGGGTCTTTGAGTTGCTTATTGTGTTCTCCTATCTGCAATCTTGGTCTTTTATGTTCTGCCCCCCTTTTTGTTTTTAGGAGTCTCCTTGGTGGGTGGTTGTCCTCCTTCTACATGCTATATTTCTCCTCTCCTCTCCCCTCCCTTCCTTTTATTTGGAGTCTATCTACTATCTATCTCTCTTCTCTTGCATGCATCTTGATGATGGATCATGGAGTGTGATCCGAAACATTGATGTAAAAAATATGTTCACACAATCAAATCCAGAAATCAAATACAACACTGATGGATTGTGGAAATCTGACAGCTCTAAAAGAATCATGTTAAGGATATTGATCCTTAGGAGTATATGAAATACATATAGTGTCTTAAGTCCTTGTTAGAGGACTAGGCCCTATTAAAATCCTCAACCCTATTAGGATTTTCTTTAACCATGTTAGAAGTTGGTAGATAAAATACAATGTATGCAAGAAGAGCCCACTGCCTTAACATGCAATATACAGATAAGTTTCTTCACAAGTGTATATATACATATAATATTATCTTACTATTGTATCTCACACTTTCTCTGATCATACATCATATTTCACATCAGATAAGGCTCGCATATCATTTATTCTTTCTTCACATATAGTTTGAATCACATTCACACTCCATATTATTTGCACAAGATATGATCTTTACTTATATCTTGCAAATTAATAAATCTCTACTTAGTTAGCCTTGATGCCTTCACATGCTTCACCAAATGTAAAATAACTTTGGTTAAACATCTAGGAAGTCAAGCCAACATGATTAAGTAATTATTTTATTTCTAAAATAAATCCTTAAGCCATACACTTAAATTAGCTATCATGCTCTATTCTGCTCTACTAATTACCTAAACTAGTAATTGAACTATAACTTTCTTTGTACTATCTATACAAGTCTATGCACTAACATACATCATCATGACCTTGTCAACTATTGATCTTTAATTGTGCATGTCCAAACTCAAACTCTATCATCTGTATATATTGTATCTACCTTTGCACTATTGTAACCTATCTAACACTTATACAATTTTCTAACTCTGATTGCATAAATGAAATTCTAAATATATGTTTCCAAAAATGACAACATTCAAACATCTATCTAGATATATTGCCAATAGAGCTAACCCATGGAAACACCTTACATCTATCCCCATTTTTGGTGTTGACCAGTTCAAGATAGCCTCCACCTTTCTTGGGTCCATCTTCAATGAACCTTGGGATACTAAAAATCTGAGATACATAAGTTCTTGTTTGAGGAATTCACACTTTTCTAAATTTATTGACAATTTCTCTTCCTGCAATATTTTGAGCACAATCTCCAAGTATTTCATATGTTCCTCCTTTATTTTTTTAAAGATGATTATATCATCTAAGTATACTATCACAAACCTTCCTTTATTCATTAGCCTCATGAATGTGTTGGGGGCATTTGTAATCCCAAATGGCATGACTTTCCACTCATACAACCCTTTGGTGGTCTTGAATTATGTCTTCCACTTATCCTCTTCCTTGATCCTAATATGATGGTAGCCACTCTTAAGGTCCAACTTGGTGAAATACTTAGATCTCCTATATAATCCATCAAATCCTCAATCCTAGGTATAGGAAACTTGTATTTAATTGTAATCTTATTTATATCCCTAGAATCAGTAAAAAGTCTCCACTTACCACCTTTCTTAGATGTCAATACCACCAGTACTACACAAGGGCTAATGCTCTTCTTGATCAATCCTTGATCTAGCAACTCCTACACTTGTCTAGCCACTTCTTGGTTCTACTCTAGTGTGATCTTGTAGGCCACCTTATTTGGTAATGAATCCCCTAGAATAAATTCTATCTAATGGATAATGGACCTTTTAGGAGGTAAAGTTATAGGTTTTCCATAACTAATTATGTCTTCAAACTTCCCAAGTAAGTATTGTGCTTCTTTTGGTATTGGTGTCTGTATAGTCTTATCTCCTTCTTTGGGTTGCACCATTATAGCATATCCTTCACCTCCTTGTTGAAGATTATTAAAAAACTCTTTCCACTACTTAATAAGACACTAGGGGTCTTTGAATGTGTTTCCTCTTCATCTATTAATGAATTTATCTTGAAGTTCCTTCCATCCTTCTTGAAAGAAATGGTGCACTCCTTTCCAACATAGATGGCTCCTCTGTCATATTGCCATGGTCTACCCAATAGGAGATGGCATGCATCCATAGGCAACACATCAAAAATTAAATTGTGTTTATATCCTCCAATGGATAACTCTACCCATGTATTATCATTCACAAGTATACTTTTCACCTTATTAAACCATGTTACCTTGTATGGATTAGTATCAGGTATCTTCTCCAACTTGAGCTTCTTTATTGCTTCTTTTGATTATATGTTATCTGTGGAACTTGAATATAGAATAACCTTGCATACTTTAGCAAGAATCTTGCATATTATCCTAAATAAGGCTCTTCTTTAGTTTGGCTCCTCTTTGACTAGTTGTCTGATTAGAACTCTCCTAAACATTAAGTTCTCCCCCAAATCCAACTCAATATGGCTAATCTCTGGTAACTTGACACTTGATGTGTCCTCTTGAGCATATGCTATACTCTTCTCAATGTTTGAAGAAGATGCCTTCTTAAGGCATCTATAGGTAGGATAACCCATCTATACACAACTATAGCACTTAATGCTAGAAAAGTATTAGTTACTTCTACCTACACCCCTTCCCCTATTAGAACCAACTTGAGTTCCCCTACCTCTTCCATGGCTTCCTCTAGGAGAAGTTTCATTCCCATGCACTACAAATTTAGACTCTCCTTGATTTCTTGATTTACTCTCTCTACCTTGGTATCCACAAATATGACCTCTTTGGTCTCTTCCTCATCCTCTTCCTTTAAAATTTTGATCATGTTTTCTTCTTCTTTTATCTTCAATCTTGATAGCCAATTGATACCATTGATGTACTATTTTGAGACTAAGAAGATTCATATCTTCTTGTATACTCCATTTCAATCCATTTAGGTATCTAGCCACCTTAAGGCTTTCATGTCTAGATATATTTGACCACATGAAAATGTTTTTGAATTCCTCAGTATAGGAATTTACATCAAGATCCCTCTATCTAATAATTTTCCTCTTCTGATTCAATTGAATTTTATAATCCTCTAGCATGTATGTCTCTCTCACTTTTTTAACCATTCCCTTCCAAGTGGGAATTTATTTCTTAACTTCTTGATCTCTCTACCTAGATGAACTTCTATCATATCAATGTAGAGCCTCTTAGCCTTGACTTTACTATCATCACCTTTTGTGTCTTAGTGATTCCATCACACTCAAAATGGTTTTTCATTCCTTCTATCCAATTCATGACTAGATCTGCCTCTATCTTCCCACTAAATATTGGTATTCCTTCAAGTTCCTTATGACTCATGGATTTCAATGCCTTTAAGAATGGTTCCTCTATAAGGATAGGGTCAGGAAAAGGTTCTTTATCTTTTATAGCCTTCTCTTTCTTCTTTCCTTCAACCTTTCCCTTGACTTCCTCAGTCATTTCTTCCACTTGATCCAACTTTTCTTCTAGTTGGGTTAATCTATCTTTGAGAAATCTATTTTCTTCCTCTTACTCAATCACCTTCTTTTTTTACTCTACATTTGTCACCATTGTAGTTCCTCCTACTAATTCCTCATTCTGAAACATTTATCCACAAGCCTAATCTTTTGATGCTCTGATGCCAATCTGATAAGGAGATTAGATGAACCAATCATAGGTTTATGCTCCTAGTCTTCTTGGAAGACTTCTAAGGTGTCTTCACCACACCACTTATCACCTATAGGATCTTTATGGTCTAAGGATCCCCTAGTCTCTTTAGCCAACCCAACTACTAAGAAAGATTCACCAATCAATCCAAAACTTGATGCATTCTTGCTCCACTAACCATAGCCCTTAAATGACCTTAAAGGCTCTTAACATCTGAATCCTATAATTAGACTTGAAGAGGCATGGAGGCATCTCCAAGTAATTCAATTCAACCAACGAGGGGTGTTAGGAGTCTCTCTTGGTTCAAATCCTCATCTGATTTCATCAATCCTTCATAAATAGGCCTAAAAGGTTCCTAGCCCAATTAAGTCTCCTACTCTAAGAAAATAGGGATTTTCTCCCAATATTTCCAAAGAAAACCTATAATTTTTCTTGAGATTCTTGGATCATATTCCAATCCCTCAAGAATTTTTGGGGTCTTGGGGTCACCACTTTTCATACAATACCCTAACTCAAATTGAGTGAATGTAATCATTTTTGGGCTCTTCTAGCTACTCTACAAGTTAGAAAGTTTTGGGATAAAAAATGAATTGGTATGACTACCAAATCTTCAAAAAATCTTGAAAATACTCTTATCTCCAAATTCCAAAAGGACTTTTGACTCTAGATATTCACCTTTGCAGGTTATGTTGTTTGCAATTTGGTCTTCCCTAGCCAGACTCACCACAGGCTCGCCTAGGGCAAGACATTAAAAATAGCTTTCCTTCTTTTAAGGGCCCAAGATGTTGAAAAATATATTTACATGTATTCTACTCACTATTTACAAGAGGTCATTCAAAATGGGCAATGGGAAAGTGAGTTAGAACCCTATCTTTGCAAACTACTTGGATAGAACTAGTGACAATACTGCTAAAACATGATTATTTACAAAAGGAAAGCAACTATGCACAAAATTCTGAATTAATGCCATATAGAATAAAGAAAAAATCTAAACTAATCACAATAGGTTTTATAGTACCAAATTCAATCCTCTAACTACCCACTATCATGAAAAATACACACAAAATACTCAAAAATCACTTTAAACTCCAATATTTAGAAATTCTCTCCATACAATGGGTGTCCTACCCTACATTTTGGTTTGGTAATTTCTTATGTAGGGTGGTTAGGAAATTACTTATTCTTTAGGTCTCCTTGTCATAGATTTTTAACATTTGGACAATGTTGTGCAAGCAATTTTTCAAAGTTGCAAAGTTGCATAATGCAACTTTTACATCTTTTTTGTAGGTTTTTGCACAACTTAACTAAATGAGCCCCAATGCTCCTTAAACCTTTCCAAAGACCTTAATTATGGTAGAAACATTATCCTAATGCATCCTAGACCCTACTAACCTCATGTTGATGTTGTCATTAGCTTTGTGCAAATCAAGGGCTCTATAACTTGTTGATCCCTAATTTCACCTACAAGTGTCCTAAGACTCTTCAAACAAAACCCTACTGCACTCCTACCATGGTCCACATGACCTCAAACAAAAATACTTCCAAAATGCCCCAAGGCATATACACACAACAAAACAAAAACTTGGATTGATTACGCAATCCTTAGGTGCTCCTACACCACTTTTTATTATATTTACATGTATGCTCTTTAGATAATTTCAAGATATTATTATTTATATATATTGCATTAAATTTTTATTCCCGAGTTATCTTTTCTCTCATGATATTGAATCAATCTTTTAATTTTAGTGTTGTTCATGTGTAATATTTTCATTTTTTATAATGTTTTAGTTCAACTCTAATATCATGTTATTTTGTATTTTAAAATTTATGGTATTAAATAAATTATTTATTTCATGACTATATTTAGAACTAATTAATGGAAATGAAAAAATAAATGACTAGATTAACTATCAAATAAGTCACCAATCATGTACCAAATCAACTACTAAATGTACTACCAAATATGCTCCAGAACAACTACCAAATATTACCACATCATCTATCAAATATACTACCAAATCAAGTAATAGATCAACTATCAAATATACTACCAAATAAAGTACCAAATATATTACCAAATCAGCTACTAAATAAGCTACCAAATATACTATCAAATTAGTTACCAAATAAACTACTATTTAATAAAATTAACTACCAAATAAATGACCAAATAAACTACTATTTAATAACAATTAACAACCAAATCAATGATCAAATCAATGAAAAAATTAATAATTAAATTAGTTTAATCATAAATTTGATTGTGATATTAATGACTAGAAATAAACTACCAATGGTCATGTGATCAAAATTGGTCATATATCTATAATTTTTAGTAGTTTCTTTAGTTATATATTGTTGTAGAAAAGCAAATTTGGTTACAAAGATGTGTCTATCATTCTTTCCATCATTAAACCTTTCTTGCTTGGGCTTGTAGTGTTTCCTTTCATTGTCCTTCCTTTTCAAAAAAAAAATCTCCATGTGTTTAACCACCATAATACCTATAAATAATAGGTTTCTTCCAACTTTTTTTCTGCACCATCATTTCTAGAAAAATGGTTAGAACCTTCATTGTTTTTAAATTTATTATATCCTCTCCAATTCTTCTTTCTATCATTTCTAAATGCTTTACTTATAGTTGCATGTGCATGATTTTTCTTAATATATCCCTCTTTAGTAAGTTGATCTTCTTCATCTAAAATAGACTTACAAAATTGATCAAATGGTTCTTGTGGAGCATTAGGATTTAGTTGAATAGCTCTTTTCCTTGATTCATTAAACACCTTGTATGGCTGAGGGAGCTTACTTTCAACCATTGCAATCAACTAAAAATCTTTTTTAGCATATTAAACACCTATTTTCTTGAATTGAGAATTTAAAAAAGTAACTTCATAAAAAAATCAATTATTTTTTCAAAATAAGATAGGTCTAAATTTACCATTTTTTCCTCTATACTAAATGTGCTAGTAATATTTGCATCTTTATAATATTTTTCTAAAATCTTCCACAACTCTATTAGATCATCAATATCAACAAACCTTCTATTGAGATTGGAGCTTAAAGATTTACCAATTATACCTCTAGCTTGCTCCAACTTGCTCTTCCAAAACTCTTTGTCTCTATCAATTTGGGGTTCTTTAATCTCCTTATTTACTATTCTCCATAAAGCTTTTTCTCTTAAAGCATTCTTGACTGTAATCTTCCAATCTGCAAAACTACTTCCATCAAATATTGACAATACCTCATTTGTAGATCCCATGTTAGCCACACAAAAATACTACTCCAACAATATAGAAGCCCTGTAAACAAATAACTTGAGCAATCTATTTCTAGCTAAACCTTAGCTTTGATACCATTTTAAAACAACCCAAAATAAGAAAAAATACCATAATAACAACTACTAAAATATAAGAAAATATCAAAAAATTAGAGAAAATAACTCATAAACAAGAATAAATTAATCTAACTTGCTTACAGCCTTTAAAGCTTTCAAATAGCTTCTAACTTTACAATGCATGATTGTGTAAAGTGCATATTTATAGAGGTAATACAAGGATCTAGAAGCTTATCTTTTAAAATATTCTACATCCTAAAATGTTCTACTCACAATCTATAATGTTTCATAGAAGGCTCTAGAACTCACAATCCAGAATGTTCCATAGAAGACTCTAGAAAATTTCTCCCATCTACCAGGTCTTAGAAGACCCTATAAATTTTCCCCCTTCTACAACCTTCTAGAAAATCTTATTCTTCTTAATATAAAGCTATGCATGATAATTGAAATATTTAGATGGATTGTCTTTATGGAAGATATTTTATGGATTGAATTTCTAGCTACAACATTGAATATATTTTTGGGCATTTTCACTTTCACTTCCATCACCTAATTTTGATTATATGGAGTTGTTAGTCTATCTAGATAGGTTGTTTTCTTGAGGAAACTCTTTGGTGCATTGGTGGAATGAGTATTGAACTTACAATGAACAAAGATACAATTATAAAGAGCATATGGGATGGGGACACCTGACTTTAGGAGAAATGTTTGATGTTATTTATTGCAATGTTTTGTTGTAGGATCAATGTCAGTTGAAGCT
>CM053788.1:125238681-125313681 GCA_028749045.1 Cupressus sempervirens
CATAAAAACTAACATAAATAAACATAGAAGATTTTAGGGCATCTCAGTATTTACATCTAAAACCAACAATTTTGAAACATTTCATTAAAGTCATAAAGAGAAGTTAGAATCTATTGGAGAAAAACCTAATATTTTTAGTTGAGTATTTTGATGATTTATATCTTATGGAAGCTATGGATTAAATTTCACCCTTCTTAGGAACTTATCCTAACATTTTAAGTATGATATCAAAATCTTCATCCAATGCAATTTCATTATTCCTCAGCCTAACATAGTAGTACAAATGAAGACTACAACTCATAAAGGTTAAATGCATTTTAGTTGTACTAAGTTAATATTCTAAGCATAATATCAATGCAATGTTGAAAATTAATAAGATATCCTTGATGAGTATTAATAGATTTGACACCTATTAACTCCATGAAAGTGTTGTAGGGAATAGCTAGATTTAGCCACCAAGAAATCATCAAGATCATAGAATCACATAAAAGGATATGATTAATACTTCCTCCCCTCCCCCCCAATAAAATAAAATGTACCTCCTTAATGTTTATGCAATATCTAATAGAAGATTTATTCATTATCAAAAAATTTAGACAACAGAAGATATCCACACTCTTTTCCATATTTCAAATTGTACAATCCATCATCAAAAATCACAATTTGTTAAATTTGATGTATTTGAATGCAATGAACTCTACCATATCCTATCTCACTAGTGTTAATATCCAAGTCATGTTGACTATCAGTGTTAAACACTTAGTCATTTCCTAGGCATAGTTGGTTGGTCATCACAATGACAAAGCCACCCAATGAAGTTTGAATGATGTATTTGGACTTGTTCACATTTCAATTTGAGCCGAGAAAGTGTTCAATTGCTAAGCACTCTAGTATGTACATCTTGAGTTTTCATTTTGCATGATTTTGAATGGTAGGGACCTTTCAAATTGCTCTCTTGAAAAGATAATTAAGGATCAACACAAAGGTTTTAGGCAGTCTTACGACCTATTGGAATCTACTCAATTGAAGATAAATATGTATGTTCACAAGGAGGCCTTTGTTGGTTTGAACCAATTTTGGATAAATTTTTTTTTTTTTGAAAATTGTGTAACCATAGAATATATATATATTTTGTATTTTATGTTTTATGATGAATGAGATCTACCAATACAATATATAAATTCCTATTTTAACCAAGTATTAGAAAATCAAATAACAAAGATAAGGTAACAAGAGATCAAAGCAAATAACTGAAAGAAAAATTTCTAATGGACATAAACCATGGTAACAACACATCTGTGAATTAAATTATTAAAAGATATCAAGAAGAAAACCAATGAAATTAGGAGTGGAACTTCCTCAACTCCACTGATGCAATTTTCAATGGGAACTCAATATAAACTGAAAGATATTTCATTTCTCATCAAATAACAAGGCCATAGAAAGTGTGCTCAAATGAGACAATATGTTATGCAAGAAAAAAGATAATCCTTTCTCCAATTTGTTAAATTAGCAAAATTCATTAACATAAGACAAACACCAAAACTAAAAGGTCATACAATCATAACAACGCAATAAAACCATTGGCTCCATTATTATTCATGAACATGTGTTCACAAAACTAACACACTCAAGCATAGTAACTCCTCTTAGAATGAGAGCACCAATAGCTTATATTATTGGATCAAAATAATAGTCTGAGTTACATATTACATCCATGTATTTATAAGAAATCATCTCCTCCCTTTTTATTAGGAGTGAGAGATCTTAAAATGTAAACTTATGCTAAAACTAATCAAACAAATCTAATTATATACAAAATGACTCTCTAAATAGTGCTAAGTAGGTTTCCACCCTTATTTATCTTTATTAATGGGTGCATGAGCCTTTATATGACACAAATAATGAAAGAATAAGGAGATAAGAAGAATGAAACTATAAAATGATCTAGAAGTCTCTAGAAGTTCTAAAAATAGAAGCTTGGCCTTCTCTAGGCATTTCTAGGAGTTGAATTGTCATCAAAATGTGTTTCTAGTGGATGGAATGCTCTAAATTAGCAATTGGAAGTTAATTTTTGGTGCACTTATTCTTCTTCAACATTTTTGGTGCACCTCTATAAAAAGTGACCTTGGTGATAGGTTCCAAAAATTCAAAATACTTCCAAGTGTCAAAATTGAGTTTCCAACATCTAGGTTTTTTCCCTTTTTGCACCAAAATGATGTCTAGATGTTTATTCTTGAACTTCTCTATCATCTTAGCTACTAGGATAGATTTTGGTAGATATAAAGCCTCATATTTATTCTTTACCACGTGTTGGTAATTTCTAACTTCTATTCTTATCTCTACAAAATCTTCAAGATTGGTTTACAATTCCAACAACACTTCTTTGGTTTTAAGGCTTGTCTAATGTCATCTTCTGATAAATCTTCTTCAAATATCCCTCTAAACTATTACTGATTACAACACAAAAATATTTTTCTTAGACTCATCCTCAAAAATGTCAAGCCAAGAAGCATTATAATAGTTCCCCACTTCCAAAGATTGCTCTTGAGCTTTATCTTTAATCAGCTAGATCTCTTTGTGCAATCCCTCCATTACTTTATTACCTACCACTAACTTATCAATCCAATCATCAAGCTTATCTAGCTCATCTTTAGTATATACCTCCATTAGAATTTTATACCTTTGGCCTTTTATTGATTTTAATGCCTATAAGTCTTTAGCCTAGGTATGTACTTCATCAATCAATCCAAAATCTTGGTTCATTATTGAAACCAATTTGTCTAAATTTTACTAGATGTGGTGCAATAGGCTCAAATTTTCTTGTATGATCTACACACATTTCTCTTCAAAACTTTCACACCATTTCTGACATGCTTCTAAAAATGGATCTAGCTACATTCCTATCCCTTTTCTTCATAATGTTTCTACAAGAATGATCTCTAGATTCTCCAGGTCAGTGGGGCCCACTATTTCATTCAAATAGCATCTCAATAGCTCATTGTACTTTCATAGTAGTATCATCTTTGATTCATCCATATCCATGTGTCAAAACACTTCTTCCATACCTATAGTGATCATCACTTTGGTTGTATCCACTATGGGCCTTCCCAAAATGACCTTCTTGATTTGGTAATATTTCAAAGTCATTTCTTCGATGTTAGCATGAGGAGGAGAATGGAAACATGTGAAAGTAGGTCTTGATCTTGGTTCTACATTATGAAGGCCAATGTTCTTGCATCACCTTTAGGTGGCTCAGGACTCTTTACTACTTTAATCATTTCCTTCATTTCTTCCTCTTCTATTAGGTCCACCTACCTTTTTTGATGAAACATAACCTCCCTCTTTAGCCATGGGTAGTGCCCATGGGTGATATGTATTTTTCTAAAGAGATTGGTTCTACAATAGGCTCCTTTCCCTTATCACTTGTTTATGGAATCTTCTTGCACTAAGAAATATCTTGAGAAGGAATCTGCATGTTCTGTTGGGATGAATATCTAGCCTCTATATCTAGGGGATTTTAATGAGTTTCATGTATTTTTCCTTCCTTGGATACTTCATCAACATGAATTTTTTGCTATTCGCCCGAGGGTAAAAGCACAAACTTGTGTCACCTTTTATAAAGAAACGTGATATCAGAATGTGACAGTTCAGCATTAGTGACAAAAAAATGGTATTTGTGTTTAAAATATGATGATGTAAACTAATGAAATGTGTAGAATTGGATGAATTTTATGCCTATAATTTTTTATAATTTTTTTGAGTAGGAATTTATTCATTTTATTTTATTTTGAAGTCTATTTTTTATCTATAAAAAATATAGGGTGTAGTTCCTGTCAAACAAGTATATGTAAATCATCTTTTTTTGTTCTGATTTGAAAATATCTTATAGATGACATGTATAGCTAGTGCACAAAAAAAGAAATAATTATTTTTGATGTATATTTTCTTTGTTATAAGTACTCAAGTTTGACCTTATCAAAATCCAACAGTTTTTTCCTCCTTTCAAATATTTCCTATCAAATCTATACCTTCTTGAAAAAAAATTACATATTCGTGAAGAGGATTCTCTCCTTTAGAGATAAATATAATTTTTTAATTTTTTTGATATGATTTACTATTTTTTTTCCATTTTTGAGGGAGCATCTTCTGAAATGTTAAAATATCAACTTATAATACTTTGAGATTATAACATATTATAACTAATCAAAACACACAAAAAATTATATAATGATGATATTGAATCTGAGATCTATAAAAGGGTATTTTTACTTTTTGAAAAAAATTGAGTTTTGATAGAGAAATGAGATTTGACCAAAACAGGTTTTGGTATCACAAACGGTGACACAGATCTATGTTTTTACCCCCTCCTTCATTCCTTGACCTTTAACTTCTACTTATTTTGCTAGAGGAGGTGGAGCTACTGAACCTTTGTCTAGAATAGCCAAATCTTATGATGATGGTGGTGGAATTTCTAAATTTCCTTGAGGTAGAAGAGGAAATTGATTCCAATTTGTTGAAAAAAAATTGATATAAGTATGAAAATGTGTTTTAATAATTATTTTTTCACTGATGTCAAACCTTCTACTTGTTGGTAAGACAATTGCTTAGATGATTTGAGTATTATCATTTGTTTGATTAATGAAGAGGATTTGATCAAATGAGGTAACAATAGCACCTAGAGGAAAGACTGAGTTATGATATGGAAAAAGAGTACAAGGATTACTTAAGATAGTAATATTATAGTGAATTGATAATCTACTTAAGGTTGCAAAGAATGGATATATTGATTAAGTTTAGAAGAACAAGTTGAACAAAGTATGTCTACCAAATTTAACAATATACACAATAGGGTGCCAAGTGAATTTAGTGTAAGCCAAGAAGAAAATTAGTTAGAGCCAAGAAAAGTCAAAGTTTAGTGTATGCTAAGTGATACAATGTAAGTCGAGTAAAGTTTAGTCGATGCCAAGCACAAGTAAAATTTAGTTCAGGCCAAGTGTTTTGATTGTGGATGTCGACCAACACATTATGTGTTGACCATAAAAAGAAAGTTAATCTCAAGTTTCAGCATTATGAGAAAGAACATGAATTCAATGAATCTAAGCTGACAATTTCAATTTCTTAGATTGTGTGAACCGTATGGAAGATAAGCTTGATGAGTTTTGGCATAGAATTCAAGGTGAACCATTTTGAGGTAAATTCAAAGAAGATTAAAGGAGAATTTTATAGAATGGAATGAAATTAAATGATGTGTAGATTCATTGAATCCTACCTAATCCAACCTAAAAATGAATGATAGATGATGAACAACAAAAGATCTAAATTTTCTATTTGTAGAAATGACTGATCAGAAGCAAAGGTTGTCATGTGTGATGACCTAAGGAAGATAAATATCTAGGGTAATGCTTCATTTAGTGACCTAAGAGAAGAGACTACTATTGGAAAGAAAAGCAAGAAGGCTTAAGGGTATGGATGCTTAAAGGGTGAACAAGCTATCAGAGTTGATGTATATGAAAACCAAGCATAATGGAGGACTAAAAATAGAGATCTATAATCTACAAATTGAAGTTGTAAGTTATTATTAGATCAAGCTTTACTATTACTTTCTAATCATTGTATCATTTTAGGATAAATCCTTTGGATTAAAGTTGACCTAACAATCATTTGCAAATCCTTTAATTGGGTGATATTCCAAGTGAATGATCTAAAGTCCTCTAAAGATAACACAATCAAAGAAGGAAAAAAAATGATTCACTTGATCTAATCAATCACTACATATGAACATGATCATATGATATTTCAACTATCAAAATACATTCAGAAAGTGAGGCCACAGGAATGCACACATACCTAGTTGACAGAAAAATGGATATAGTAGAGAAGATTTCTTTTGAGCATAGGAAAAATTATAGAAAAATCTCTAGAAATTAAAAAAGAGAGAGCATCGAAGGGAGTAAAAAAACTTTCTTTTATAGTTAAAGAATAACTGGGATAGCTTTAGAAAGAAGCCAAGCTCAACCACTAAAATCAAAACTACAGAGGACAATCATGCAAATATAAAGAAAATATGATCTTGGTACATGTCTAGATGCAATAAAATCCAATATTTTTCCCAAAAGAGCACCTCAAGAAGATAGGAATGTTGCCCATTAACATTCTAACTATGTAGATGGATAACTAGGCAATGATTTAGTGTGCCTTTTGCATTTGATAGGCTTGGGAGGTAGTTGAAACAACCAGTCATTGATTGAGAAGATCAGATTTTCCATTAAATAATTTTTATTCTTCTATATTAGCACAACAAGTTAGATAGAAGTATGCATCAACTATTTCAACATTCATTTGAACCTTCCTCACAACCTAATTGGTAAAAGGCCTTTTTATTTTCTAGCTCAGATGAGCCAAGTTCTTATATTACAATCAACACTAGGATTCACAATCTTACGATCATCAACTGTGGTCAAAACCCTCATATCACCTTTTTCTTATTATCCTAACCCTTATGATCTTATGATTATCCATTCATCATAGCATCAAGCCTTCCTTTTACTTTCCTTGTAATCTTTCAAAAACACCAAGACATCTAATCTTATGATAGCTTTATATTGTAGAGTCACAAGACCATTCTTTCCTTCTCACAATGTTACAAAACAACTAACTGGCATCACAATATTAAAATCTTATAGTCTGGCATAACATTGATAACTAATCCCATAATCCTTATGACACTATGATAGAAGTTGTCCCAGCCTCTATTGTGACCTCAGTGGTTTCCTCATTTGCACTTGCAATCTTATGACATAGGTTCATCATAAGATTCGAACACTCATTTGATTGCTTTTACCTTCTAAAAATTAACCATGACTACTAATTGCTTGAAAGCACCAAACCTAACTATGGTAACTATTGTTATTTTCCTCTAAACTAGACCATCCATGTACATGTATTCATTTGTCTCTTTGTTGCATGAAATAAAACACTCACATCTTCACAAAGCAATAAAGTGAAAACCTTTGATGTTGTAAGATGTGATGGTTGACAAAAAATGTAGAGGAAACTAGCCCACAAAACCAAATACGAATCAAAACTTGCAAGTTGTACACTTGTTTGGAAACTCACCATCCATAGAGAGGAAGGCCTACCAAACTATGTAGAACACTATCACTTTCTCACAAAAATAAGGTTCATGCTTTTCTGTAAGGCGAGATTGGGATGGTCATAGATGCAAGTTTGTAGAAGTATTAAAATATAAACTTAACCTTGGAACTTAGGATATAATGCATATAACCAAGGTTTTAAATAAAATATTACTTCACATTTAAATATTTAAAAATTTAAATATCCAACCGACCGTTAGATATTTTTCCAAATATGAAATATGAATTTTGGTGGGAGGGCAAAATAGCTAACAATTTTAGCAACTTAGAGGAGATGCAAGCCTACTATGCATTGACCAGTGACCTTGAACATACATTGGGTTGTGGAGTCATGAAAAACATGAAGAGCTTCCATAAAAGACCCTAAAATCACCTTCTACAACTGGAAAACAAGAACTCTACAACTGAAACTAGAAATCAAAAGCTCTCTACAACCTCTGCAAAAACATCATGTGCTTGTGCACCTATTGGAAAATAGGAACAACTGAAAGAAAACTATCTAACTATGTATATGCATATTCATCTCTATTAGAAGCAAGCTTTAAGATATATTCCATTGGTTGGAATAGGAAAAATTTCACCATCAGGCCTACTTAACTGAAAAGCATTTGACTTTTGCAACTAATAATCACATAGGGACCACTCCATGATGCATTGAATTTTGAGTGCCTCCCTAGTTTTTCTTTTTCTGCATCCCACTTGAGAACAAGATCTCCTTCCTTGAAAACCCTAGCCTTGGCCTTCTTATCAAAGATATTTTTTTCCCATTACTAATGTGCATCAAGTGTATGCATAGCTTGTTGCCTTCTTTCTTCTAATTCAATCAGCTCTACAAACTAGATTGACATGGGGTCATGTTCTTCTAGCTCCAATTGATGAGCTAACTCAAGAGAGGGGAACTATAATGAGATAGGAAGTTTGGCTTCTCTATCATATACCAACATGAAAGGTGAATTCCCAACTACTCTCTTAAGTGTAATTCTATCAACCCAAACGGTTGTCTTCAACTTGGCAAGCCAACACCTCTAGTTATCTTCAATTCTCCTCTTCATGATTCTGATGAGGTTCTTATTAGAGGATTTGGCCAAGCCATTACCTTGGGGATGATAATTTGAGGAGGTTCCCAAATATATCCCATGTTCTAGAGCCCAAGAGAATATATGAGCTCCGTCAAAAGATTTGATATTGTTAGATATAATTGTGGAAGGAACACCAAATTTAGTTATAATTCCACTAAGGAATTCAATCACAGAAGCCTCTATTACATCCTTTAGAGCCACTACTTGTACCCATATTTTGAAATAATCTATGGCTACCAAGATCCACTTATGACCAAAGAAGGAAGGTGGATTGATGGGGCTAATAAAAGCCAAACCCTATTGAGTAAAGTGTTAATTAGCCTAAATAGGATTGAGGGGAAGGGTATCCAACCTTTCCTTTCTAGAAAATAAAACACATTTCTCACACTTCCTTACCCACTTATAATAGTCAATAAATAAGGTTGTCCAATAATAGCCAATCCTCGTTATCTTCATTGCAATAACTCTGGCTGAGAAATGGGCACCAACAGGACCATCATGAAATTTTTTTAGCAACCTGGTGATCTAGTTAGTCTGGATACACCTTAATATGACTCGATCAAAATACTTCCTAAATAATATTCCATCCACCAAGAAGATAGGAATAACATGTAAGTTTAATTGTCTCATCTTTATTCTATTTAAGTCTTGGGGATACCTTCCTTATAGCAGAAAATTTTTCATGTCATGCATCTAATCAGATTGACCTTCATTCTCTATTGGTTGCTCACCTTGAATCAAGAGGGTAGTCTCCTTGGGTGTCTTAAAAGATGAAGCCATCTTCTCACAAAGTCCTTTACCTCTTATCATCTTGGTGATCTTGATATCAATGTCATGTTCCATGGCCTTAGTAATCCCCCTAGCCCTTCTCTCATTGATATATTTATTTAGGAGCAAGTCCCTTTCATCTGCATGTGGAACTAAAAGCTAGAATTTATTGTTTGACAAGAGATGGCTAAATTTTTTGAGATCCCTTACAATGGCAAGGACCTTCTTCTCTACATAACTATATCTGTCCTCATAATCATTAAGCCCTACAATGAAAAAAGAAATGGGCTACTCCAAATTCTCATAATTCAACTATGTTAAAATTATTGATATACTTAATTTCCCTCCAAAGGAGTAGAAGGATTAAATCTTTTTAAAACTTGGGAAAAATGAGAGTGGGGGTTGAGGCAATTGATTTCTTGATTTCTTCAAAACTAGCTTTCCCATCCTTAGTCTAGGTGAAGGTCAAATTCTTCTTTAACATGGTTCTAAGAGGTTTGACCATGATAGAAAGATTTGGAATAAATCTTCTTACAAATTTAATCCTACCAATGAAACTTTCTAGCCCCTTCTTATGAGAACGAAGTGAGAGAGCAATAATTACTTCTACCCTCTCTAGGTCTATTATTAATCTATCTCTTAACACAATGTGTCCTAGGAGCTTTCCCTACTTAGTGGAAAACACACATTTATTAGGATTTAGTAACACACCATATTCTCTACATCTAAAAAATACTATCCTCAAATGATCAAAGTGATCTACTACATGTTTGTAAAAGATAGCTATATAACCTAGATATGCTAATACAAAATTATCCATTACACCTTTGAAATCCATCTCCATTTCCTTATGAAATGTAGCAGCTATATTAGTTAGTCTAAATGGCATCTTACAATAGGCATAGGTACCCCATTTGGTGGTGAAGGTTGTCTTATATCAGCTTGACTCCTAGACAAGCACTTGATTATAACGTGAAAAACCATCCAAGAAGGAAAATCTCTCTGAACCACTAACCTTGGATAGGATCTATTCCATAGAAGGGAGAGGGTGATGATCTTTAAGAGAAGCCCTATTATGGTCTCTAAAGTCGACATAAAGTCTAATTTCTCCACTCTTCTTCCTAACAGGGACAAGATTAGCTACCCATGAGGAATGTTTGATAGGAAAAATGATATTAGCTTCTATGAGTTTTGACAACTCTTTCCTCATTAATGGCTCAATCTTGGGGTTAATAGCCTTTGCTTCTACCAAATAGGTTTAGCATCTTGATTCAAATCAATTATGTTGAAATAGGCTTGGGTCAAAACCTTTTAGGCCTTCATATGTCCATGCAATGACATCATTAAATTATTGACATAACTTAATGAAAACTTCTCATTTAGCTTTAGTACATACCTTTCCCAAATTAAGAGTCTTTCATTCAGTACTAGTGATGGGTGTATTGTCATCCTTATTTACAGTCAGATTTGAACCCTTGCTCCTTGCTTGATCATCAAAATTGAAAATTCCTTCCAAGGTAATGAGACCCTTAAGGTAATTTATTAGAGTTCAAATTCATGATCTAGTCTCCATATTGATTTTTGATACATAATTCTACCTCATTTTGGAAGAAATTTACAATTTGCACATCAAAATCAAAAACCTATGAATTTGTGCAATTATCAAGAATAGTAGGCCACACAATGATTATAATGTGTTCCTCCTTATCATTGAAAACATTCTTTGGTATGTCATAATGACCATGAATGGCCACAAGCCTATCAGCATGTTTATTCTTGCTCCTAGGAATGCTTTGAATATTCAATGCTTGGAATCCCTCAAGCTGATGCCATACTCTATGTTTGTATGACTTGAGGAGGTTATTCTTTGTGACATTTTTATTCCTAACTTTATTCACAACTAGCTCACTATCCCCATATACCTCTAAGAGTTTAACACCTCTTGTTTGTGCAATTTGAAGACCTTGGATCAGAGCATCATACTCTACAACATTATTTGTGTAACTGAATTAGAGCCTATAAGAAAAATAATACTTCTCCATTTTAGGATAAATCAACATAACACCAGCCCCTAAATAACTCTTATTTATTGATCCATCAAAGAACATGCTCCATAGGCCATTGGTGTCTTCTTATGTCTTCATGCAACTAGAAATAGGAACATCTTTCTCCAATATGAAATATGTCCCAAGGCCCATCTCTAAAGCCTTGGGTATTGGATCAAATAGGTAAGTAGTAGCCCATTCATCCAAAAGAAAATTAGGTACCTCTTCCAATGAAGTAGCAAGTTCATGGAATGTGTTCCCCTCATCCTCCTCCATAATTGTGTAATTCATGTTTATAGGGCTTGGAGTGTAGGTCTCTATGTGGTTAAGGGCTAAAGGTTCTTCTCTCAAAGAATCTCTTAATCCATGTCTTGTTCTAAAGAATGTATATGACCAATCTACTACAATGCAACCTCCTATTTATATTGTGAAGTCTTTAGAAAGACAAATAGAAAAATAAGGCTCTACCTTAGTTACTAATATAGCTTGAATTACAGTGCCACCAGGGAAAGCATACAATGCCATTTTCACATTTCTTAGGATTCATATAGTCTTGACAGAGCTTCCATCCAACTGAAGAACATCCTTGACTATGGGCTCATACTTCATACCAAGGAGGTCAGTTACGCTTTTAGGCATTACATAACTACTAGCTCATGAATCTACCAGAAAATTTTGGACTAGTTTATCTCCTATGATCAAGGAAACATAAAGTGGGGGAGGCCTATCTTTCCTACTTACTTCTCCTTCCTTTATTGGCTACACCAAGCTTGTTTCATTCTCCCCTCTTTTTAGTTTATCCTTGGCCTCTATGTTCTTTAACTGCTTCTACAACAATTCCTTCTGCAATGGTATGGTGGCAATAACATTCCACACAGAGATATTGACATTAGTCATTTTCATTTCATCCATCACATTAAAATGATTGTTGACTGTCTTGTTTGAAGCTTTGGGAATAGCATTGCTAGTTGGCTAATGTTGAGTAACTTGAGGTTCAACAAGGTCCTTGTTGCTTGTATTCTACTTCTACTGAGAGGCAATATTGGATTGGGCATTTATTACTGGCACATGATGAGTAGCATCTAGAGCTGAAACTTGATTTGGTGAATGAGATGTAGCATCCTCTACCACTCTTTTTTTGCTCCTAGTATTGTAAGCTATAACATCATGACTGGCATGAAAATGCTCCTCTAGTTGATGGTTCATGAAAGAATAATCATTTTATTGTTGTAAGTAAGAAGTGTTAGTAGGATGACTAACATTGTATGGTTTCCCTATTGCAGTTTCTTGGGTAGACAATGCTAAATAAGATTCTTCCTTCTAGCACATGCAACGGGCATAATAATAGTTGCAAGAAGGGAAGAAATCTTGCTCTTGAGAAAAATTGTTTTGGGGAACCAAGCCCCTATTTTGATTTGTATTGGCAATAGCGGTATTACCAATAGGTCTACTCTAATTATATGGAACATGATCTTGAGCTTGATTTGGAGGCCTTATTACCTTATTACCTTGAGCTTGTTGCCTATTGATGGTCTCCAACTCATTACTCATCTTTTGCATCACTGTAGTTCTATCCTCCATTTTCTTTTCTTGGTCTTGTAGCTTTTTATCTATATTTTGCATCAGTATTTGCATCATAGCTTCAATTTTATCTACTTCATTAGAAGATGTAGAAGCTATGGGGACTACTACAAGGGATTGACTTGTAGAGGTGGTGGGGACAATAGTTATTGAAGGTTGATGGTTAGGCAAGTTAGGAAAAAAAGGCATTAGAGGCCTTGGAGCTAACTTTCTACCTTGTATCATGATATTTTCTACCTTGATAACAATCTCATAAGCATTTGGTAAAGTGTCCCCTTCCATAGTTTTCACTATGGTAGTTTGCATTACTATGGGGAGTCTTTACTAGAGTAGGTATTCTCTCCCATGTCTTTTTAAATATATAGTTAAAGTTAGTCATGTATTCATAGGGTCTCTCTTGAGAGTAGTCAATTTCTCTAAAAGTGATGGGTGATCACTTTTTTCCTCAAAATGCTTGCATAGGGCTACTCCTAACCCATCCCAATCGGTAATAGATTTATGAGGTAAACCTCTATACTATTGTAAGGCTTTTTTCTTTAAAGGATGAGGATAGAATTCTAACTACAATGTCATCTTCAGTAATACCATGAATGTTGCACACATTTGAAACTTCTTGAATATGTTCTATAGGAGAAATAGAGGTCTCATTAGTAAAATCAGGTATACTTTTGAGAGATGACACTAGAATATCATGTCTTTGTGCTAGCAAGAGAGGAATCCCACCATTAAAGGTGGAAAAATTATGAGCTCTAGCCATATAAACAAATGGCCTATTAATATGAGTAGATAGTATTCTAGGCTATGATATGTCAACATGAGGAGTGGAGATAGATCTTATAGGTCTATGTATTACTACTACACTCCTAACTAGTGATAAATATACTCTAGTCTTTCTTCTTCTAAGATTAGAAAATGAAAGATCATGGTATTGAAACTTACCTCTAGAAGATGCCCTTGTTTCATCTTTGGGCATGAATTATAGAAACTATGGTATGAAACTAGATGTGAATGATGTACAGTCACCAAATGCTTTGTGGAAATGAACCTCTTGAATGCCTAGCATATTTAGAGCAGCACTATCTTCTCAACATCAACTTGAAATTCTTCTCTTTTGACACTAGTAGACTTTGAAAACTTCTGAATATTAGTCCCACTGGGTGTGCCAAAAACTGTTGATGCAAAATCTTGCACCCTAGCTTGAGGGAATACTTCTCAAGTAGCCTTATGTAACATGGAAACAATTTGAAAAGAGTGGGACTTGTGATTTGAGATTGACTCCTTGGAGAAGGCCAACTTCCTTCACTATCAAGATGCACCTAACTCTTGAGAGGAAAAAAGAGAAGGAATGCATGAAAGAAAAACTACCTAATCTAATCTAAGGAGGTGATGCACCAAAATAGTATATGTATCTACTTCTTTCCCAATGAATGCACTATAACTTAGTATATTTCTCAAAATATACCATTATCTACACCTTTTCAATCTTGATATCTTAGATAAGCCAAAAGATAACACAATCCAAGAAGGAACACAAAGGATCCACTTGATCTAATAAGTCACCAAATATGAACATGATCATATGATATTTCAACTATCAAAATACATTTACCAAGAGAGACCATAGGAATGCACACACACTCAACTGATAAAAAAATGGATATAGCAAAGAATATTTCTATTGAGCAAGGAAAAATTATAGAAAAAGCTCTAGAAATTAGAAAAGAGAGAGCCCTGAAGGTAGTAATAAATCTTGCTTTTATAGTTAAAGAATAATTGGTATAGCTTCAAAAATAAGCCAAGATCAACCACTAAAATTAAAACTATAGAGGACAATCATGTTAATCTGAAGAAAATTTGATCCTAGTACATGTCTAGATGTAATGAAATCCAATATTTTTCCCAAAAGAATACCTCAAGAAGATAGAAATAGTGTCCATTAACATTCTAACTGGGTGGATGGATAACTAGGCAATGAGTGAGTGCTCCTTTTGCATTTAACATGCTTATGAGGTAGTTGAACAACCACTCATCAATTGAGCAGATTAGATTTTCCATTAAACAATTGTTATTCTTCTATATCAGCATACCAAGTCAGACAAAAGCATGGGTCAACCATTTCAATGTCCATTTGCACCTTCCCTACAACTTGATTGGTCGAAGGCCCTTTGATTTTCTAGCTCATATGGGTGAAGTTCTTATGTTACAGTCAATACTAGAACTCGTGATCTTACAATCTCAACTGGGTTCAAAATCCTCATATCACCTTTTTTTTATTACCTTGACCCTTACAATCTTATGATCATCTATTCATCATAGCATCAAGCCTTCCTTTTACTTTCCTTATAATCCTTCAATACCACCAAGACATCTAACCTTACAATAGATCTATATCATAGAGTCACAAGACTATTCTTTCCTACTCATGATGTTACAAAATAGCTAACTGACCTCACAATATTATGATCTTACAATCTAGCATAACATTGACAATTGATCCCATAATTCTTATGATACTACAACAACAATTATCCTTTCCTTTGTCATGACCTCAATAGTTTCCTCATTTGTACTTGTGATCTTATGACATAGCTTCATTATAAGATCAAAACACTCATCTAATTGCTTTTGCCTTTTAAAACTTAAATTGTGACTACTAACTGTGTGAAACCACCAATCCTAACCACAGTAACTATTGTTATTTCCCTCTAAACAAGGCCCACTATGTACACATGTTCATTTTTCACTTTGTCACATGAAATAAAACCTACACATCTTCACAAAGTAGCAAAGTGACAACCTTTAATATCTAAAAGTGGGCAAAAAATGCAAAGGAAACTGGCCCACAACACCAAGCACAAATTAGAACTTGCTAACTATACCTCTGTTCAACAAGTCACTAGCCATGGAAAGAGGAAGGCTTGCCAAACCATGTGGGACACTATTACTTTCTCACAAAAATAACGCTCACACTTTTCTATAAAGTGATATTGTGATGGATATAGATTCCTTTGCATCTGATGAATGAGAAGATGTGGGTCTGCAAAAGTATTAAATTACGAACTTAACCTTGGGACTTAGGATATAATGCATATAACCAAGGTTTTGAATAAAATATTTCTTCATGTTTAAATAATTGAAAATTCAAATATCCAGCCAACTATTAGAAATTTTTCCAAATATGAAATATGAATTTTGGCGGGAGGGAAAAATAGCTAACAAATGCCTTTGAAGATGTGGATTAGAGTAAATCCATGAAAGAACAGATTGAAAAAATTGAGGAAAATAAGACATGGACTCTAATTCCTAGACTAGAAGATAAAAATGTGATTGGCACCAAATGGGTGTATAGAAACAAGTTAGATAAAAATAGTGAAGTTGCAAGGAACAACATAAAATTAGCTTATAAAGGTTATGCACAAGAAGAAGGGATAGACTATGGAGACCAAGAGCATTCCATGAAAGGCTTCATAATTATCTTGTGAAGATTGGATTTGAGAGGACTAATGATAATAGCAATCTATACTTGAAGATAGAGAAAGGAAAAGGTATTTTACTATCTAAAATTTTTGTTGATGATATCATATTTAGAGGTCAAGATACTTCATGTAAATCTTTTGCAAATGAAATGAAGAAAGAATTTGAAATATCTATGTTTGGAGAGATCAAGTTCTTTGTGGGTTTGCAAGTACATTAGATGAAATATGCTATTTACATCAGTTAGTCAAAGTATGTAAAGGAGATACTACAAAACTTTTGGATTGGAATATTCCATGCCAATAGACACACCTTTGGTGATAGGACATAAATTTTCAAAGAATAATGATCCACCTAAGGTGAATCAAACATTATATAGATCTATGATTGGAAAATTACAACATGTAGTACATAGTAGACCTAATATTGCATTATCTATTAGGATAGTTGCAAGATTCTTTGCTAATCCCAATGAAAATTATTTGATGGTTGTTAAGAGAATAATGAGATATTTGAAAGGAATAGAAGACTATGGTCTATACTATAAGAAAAACAAGAAATTTGAATTGAAATCCTACATTGATGCTGATTGGCCTAGAAATATTGATGCTAGAAAGAGCACTAGTGGAGGAGAATTTTTATTAGGAAAAAGGTTGGTTACATTTACTAGCAAGAACCAAAACTATATATCTTAATCTACTACTAAAGTTGAATATGTTGTTGTTGCATTAAATTGTACAAACATTGTATGGATCAAACAACTACTCAAAGGTATGAAGGAGAAAATCACTGAACCTATGATACTTTATTATGATAATACAAGTGCTATAAATATATGAGAGAGTTAGTTCATATACTAAGCACAAAGACTAAGCATATTGCAATCAAGTATCATTACATGAGAGAGTTAGTTCAAGATAACAAGGTGAAGATGGAATATGTTAACACAAAATAGAAAATAGCTAATATCTTCACAAAAGAATTACATAAGGATGCTCATGAGTATCTAAGAGGTAAACTAGGGGTCATAGCCCTATCAAAGGCTAACTAAGAAGCATGAAAAGTGTCCTCCATCAAACAAGATGGTAGACATATGTTACATATTGATGCAGTGGATCTTATTTTAGGAGCTACCTAAAGTAATAAAAGAGCTGGAACTAAAAATCAATCACAAGCTAGGTGACAGAGAGAGAAGTTGAAAATTTTATATCTTCATATTAAGATGACAAGTCTTTGACATTGTTTTCAAATAGGGAGAGATCTTGCTGAGAAAGAAATCCTTATTGTTGAGGGAGATATTGTTTTCAAAGAGGGAGATGAAAGAAAACAAAAAAGAAACATGGAATACCTAGTAAGAGGGAGTTAATGTCAAAGGAGATATAAGAAGTCATCTAGAGGGAGTCATAAGGATGAGTTGATTGATTGTCTATTGATCAAAATAGAATTTTGTAACCTATTCAGAAGAAGAAAGTTACTAATAGAGGAATATACAGAATTTTTTACCATTTTGGTATTTTTTTGGTTGTACTAATTAAATTTGGTTAGTTTTGTTTGCCATCAATTCCATAGAGGGAGATTGTTGGAAACAGATTGATATAAGTATGAAAATATGTTTCAATCATTGTTTTGTCTCTAATGTCAAACCTGCTATTTTCTAGTAAGAAAATTACTTAAATGATTTGAGTACTATAATTTGTTTAATTGATGAAGAGGATTTGATCAAATAAGGTAAAAATAGCACCTAGAGGAAAGATTGAGTTATGATATAGAAAAAGAATACAAGGATTAGTTAAGACAGTAATATTATAGTGCATTGATAATCTACTTATGGTTGCAAAGAATGGATACATTGATTAAGTTTAGAAGAACAAGTTAAATGAAGTATGTCTATCAAGCTTAACAATCTACATAGTAGGTGTTGAGAAAATTTAGTGTAAGATGAGTAGAAAATTAGTTGGAGCCAAGAAAAGTCAAAGTTTAGTGTATGTTGTGTGATATAGTGTAAGTCAAGTAAATTTTAGTTGATGTTGAGTACCAATAAAATTAAGTTCATGCCAAGTGTTTTGATGGTCGATGTCAAGAAATGCAGTATGTGTTGAGAATCAAAAGCAAGTTAATGTCAAGTGTCAGCATTATGAGAAAGATCATGAATTCAATGAATTGAGCCAACAAGTTTGATTTCTTAGATTGTGTGAATCATGTGGAAGATAAGTTTGATGAACTGGTGGCATAGAATTCAAGGTGAATGATTTTGAGAAAAATTCAAAGAATATTGAAGAAGAAGTTTCTATGAGGGAATGAAATGAAATGATGGGTTGATTCATTGAATCCTACCTAATCCAACCTAACCCTAAAATGATGATGGAGGATGAATAGAAAAAGGATCTAATTTTTCTATTTATAGAGATGACTGATTAGAAGCAAAGGTTGTCATGTACAAGAACCTAAGAAAAACAAGGAGTCTAGGGTAATGCTTCATTTAGTGACCTAAGAGAAGAGACTACTATTGGCAAGAAAAGAAAGAAGGCTTAAGGGTATGGATGCTTGAAGGATAAACAAGCTATCAAAGATGAAGTGTGTGAAAGCCAAGTAGAATAGAGGACTAAAAATAGAAATTTGTAATCTACAAATTGAAGTTGTAAATTGTTATTAGATCGAGCCTTACTATTACTTTCTAATCATTGTATCAATCTAGGGTAAATTCATTGGATTAAGGTTTACCTAATAGTCTTTTATAAATCTTTTAACCAGGTGACATTCTAAGTGAATGATCTAAAGTCCTCTAACAAGGCTCACTCCTAAAAGGGTGATTGAAATCCTTTAACTAGGTCACATTTAATAGTTTTCATTATAACATTTAATAGGGTTGGCCTTTCATAGGACATCACTTTAGAAGAGTGAGAATGAGTAGCATGTTACTGGTGATTTTTCCCAAATTAGGATTCCACATTAAATCATTATGTCAAATGTGTTATTAAATCTGTTATGTTTCATGTTTACATTTATGCAAAGTTGATTTGATAGTAACTTGCAAGTTTAAATAATTGTATGATCTAATGGATGCATGCATGATGAAAATAATTTATGGATATGGGTTTACTAAGTTGTGAAAAGTTTTATTTGTACATCTGAACCTTGGATAACTAATTCACCCCCCACCCCCCCAAGTTATTCTAAAGAATTCCAACACAATCCTATTCTAAAGGCACACTAGTGGACAGTCTCTGATCTTCTCACCTACCATCTTAGTACTAACTAGCATAAATTAAAAGTCTAAGAGGTCAAATATATCAATTCCTTCACTCTCCATCTTTGCTATCCACTTTTTTTGTAATCCTCTAAAGTTGATACTTGGATAGGCTCTTTTAGAGCACATGGAGTTGTCTATGTAGAAATTCTTTTCCTTTCTTCCTCTACAACTTTGGTCAAGTTGGTTCTTAGGCTAAAGGGGAAAAATTCTATTTGTTCCACTTTTTCTTTATCCTTAGCATGTAGGATGGTCTCAAGAACCTATGGGGACAATTTTATTATCTTCTTCAATCTTTTCCTTCGTGTAACCACCATAATAATTTCAATCATTTCTTTCTTTGGAACTAAGGGGGAGGCTTCTTACCTTGTAGTAATTTGTGGTGGACCCTCTATTCCTCTGCTTGTTCCTACTCTAGTTGTTCTAGCTATACCTATTCTGAAGGCTCTTGTGCTAACTCTTGTGCTTGAGGCTCAAGTTGTGCCTATTAAGGTTTTTTTGATTATGGAGGTAATTGATCTTGAGTTACTTGTTTCTTTGCCCTAGGAGGTGCTCTATTCCTCTCCTTTCCCTAATTAGCTTTGTAGTAATCAACCTCCCACTCATGTTGATGAACTATTATTGGCCTTACTAGGGACTGATCAAGGTAGGTTGGCATGGTGACCTCCTCACCTTTTCCTTTGATTGGCCTAGATATGGTTTGTAGGGGTATGAGCTAAGGAACTTGATCCATTCTAAATGGCTTCTTGATCCATTTCTTTGTCAATTTGATCACATGCCTAGCCTAGTGACTTATATCATCATTCTCATCCCTCCTTATTTTTGCATTCATGATTGACTTGTCCTAGATTTTATCTCTATTATATAAGGGATCTATGACCTCTTTGGAATAATTTTATATAGCCTTCAAAGGGATCTTCATCTTTAGCACATTTTCCTCTAGGTATAGACTCATCCTACAATGGTCCCTTATTCAGATGTCATAGTCATCTATTGCATTCATCCAATGATTCTGAAAGCTATCAACATGTACAAATTGTTTCCTTGCTAGATATTATAACATCCTAATGTTTTTGATTAGATAAACAGGTTTTACAGGGATCCTAACACCCAATAGTTAAAACATATAAGGTTGATAATAAGTGTGAAAGCCTAGCCAAAAAAGTACAAATTCAGAGGTTGATAATAAGAATAAAGCCTAGCCAAAAAGTAGAGTTTTGAGAAAAGACCAAGAAAAAAGACAAGTAAAACCATGGCCTAAAGCTAGACCAAAATCCAAAAGACAAAGAAAAACAAAAGAATAGGTGAGAGTTATTCCTCGCTCTTTCACTCCAGCTCTTGCATAACTTGAGCAGCCTCAAAGGCCAATTGGTTCTCCTCCAATTCCATCTATTGCACCCTTTTTTCCCCCTAGTCCTAATCAAGAATGGTGTTGTCCTTTGCAGAGTCATCCTCCATTCTGGCATCATCCTTGTCTTTTCTTTCCTCATCATCCTGCATTTCTCTATCTTTGATCCAACCCGTAAGAGAGATAATGTTGTTGTTAATGGAGCTTAACAAAGAGAACATTTGATTCAAAAGGTTGTGATTGTAGTTATCTAGGTAATGTATCCTTCTTTCTACCAGACTGAGCTTGTCAGTCAAATCCATCCTCCTGTTAGCATCCATCCCATTCCTTGTTGCCTCAATATGTCTCACCTATTCTTTGACCTCCTCCAGCTTGTGGAAAAGCCATTTGATTGATCTAAAATTGTTAATCATACTATTATGAGCATTGTTCAAGAGGTTCATCCCTATCTCCTTAGCTCTATCTGAAATAGCCACTATCATCGAGTCAATGAGTTCTTCCAACTGGTGTTCCTCTTGATTTTCAATGAGGATTTGTGGATTCATGGCTTCCTTGAAGATGCCCATCTTCGAAGTCCTGACATTAAAGTTTATCCAAGGTTCCAACCTATCATTGACCTGCACTTCCCCTTCTACATACCCTGCATTCTCCTCTTTCTATTCCTTAGGTTGGGCTTGGAGGTGGACAGGAGATAGGGGCAACACAGACACCTCCTCAAACTGAGAGCGCACTTCCTCCAAATTCTCCCTCTTGCATTTATTCCTCCCACTTTCATCCTTAATTTCCTCTTGCATCTCCTTAACCACCTTCTTAGAATCTGACTCCTCCTCATCATCACTAACTCCCTCCTCATCCTTCTCAAGAGGCTTCTACCTAAGATCCCTAGGGGTTATGGGGGAGGGCAATTTTTTAAGCTTGGTGAGTCGCTAATTTGCTCAAAGAAGAGATCCCTACTTCCTCAGAGTTGAGGCTCTGAATTTCATCCAATTTAGAGGAGTAACTAGAGCTACCAGACTCCAACTTCTCTTCCTAAGGGGGAGAAATGCTTATAGTCTGAGCCTTGAAGTGCTCATGGATAAGCAACAACAGCCCCTCGTGTAGAGCTGGGTTTGTGGTGGGCTTTTTTAAAAAGTTGTCCACCACCTTGCTCATCAAGGTTAATAGCTAATATGGAAACAAAATATTAGCATTATGCCAAAAATGATTCAATATAACAAAGTGGTAGGTATGAACTCTATCAAACCTAGGGTCCAACGTGATGTACTTGATAATAGCTCTCAGAACATACCTCCACCACTTCTTCATGTAGTCCGAGACATAGTAGGTGTCAATCTTTCTCAGCACCTTCAGTTCCTTCTCACTCTCCACAAAGTCCCTAACCACATTGGCTGAGAGCTTCTTATCCCTAAAGAATATAAAACCCTCGATAGGGATTTTAGTGATAGTCACAATCACCTACTCTATTTTTTGGAACTAGACCCCATTCACCTTCACCCTACCATCCTACCAGGACCCCACCATGCTTTTGGTCACCTCCTAATCAAATGCATGGAGCTTCATGATATAATTGGTAACCCCACCCTCTTCTAGCTTTTCCCACAATTTCTCCCTACTTCTCCATTTCTCAAAATCTCCCACCGGCTCCTTTTTGCACCTTTCGCCTACCATTTCTACACACTACACAACCTCTTTACTCATGTGCTCCTCACTCTATGACTAAAAGGGACCACCAAGAGTTAGCAATAACTAGAGAAAAATAGCCCTGCTATTGCTCTAGAAGCGAGTGTGAAAAACAACCCACAAAGCATGTCGATTAATCAATAATGAATTACTGCAATTATGATTTCCCATGCTTCCATTTTGAAAAGTACCCTTATTTCTTAAAACCTTCATAATCATAATTATAGCTTGATTTTATCTATACTTCCTTGGATCTTGTCCAAGTAGATCAAACTTTTAACATTCACTAGCAAACAAATTCCTAGAAGCCAAGTCATTTTTTGGTCTGTGTCGACCCCAATGTTTGTAAACCTATCGGCAACCATGTTTGATTCCCAAAAAATATGAGTGATGTGGATTCTATTAAATTTTTTGAGGGTCTCATGAGTCTCATCAATTAGATTTGCAATCATCCATGATGGATGTGAGTTGCTAATGATGCACTTTATAATGTTATTTGAATCCCCTTTGAGCCATAAATTGGTGACACCAATTTCAAAAGCCAGTTTTACAACATTTCACATGGCATTCACTTTCGCAAAATGATTGGTTTGGAATCCTAGTAGGAGAGAAAAAGTTGCAATACTATCTCCATTTTCATTCCTTATCACACCTCCACTACCCGAGGAGCCAAGATTTCCCTTGGAGGCTCCGTAAAAGTTGGCTTTGTGCTAGCCTTCAGGGGGAAGGAACCACTTGGCTTCCTATCTTCTCCTCGAACTGTCTTTTACCTTCTCCTTGATACTACCTCCTATCTCAAATTCTCCCCCCTTCCTCATAGAAAATTTTTCCTTTATGTTACTGAAAATATTTCTCCCAACAACTAAAGCCAGCTCCTCCCTATCTCTGAAAATCCTATTGTTTCTCTCCTTCCATATGCTCCAACAAAAATGGGGCAAGATCCAAGAGCTAATTTCCTTCAAGACAGACTCATTGAACAAGCCATGCCATTGGCAAAAAAAGTCCAGGAGGTTAGAAGGAAAGCACCAACTGTGGCCTAGGTCCTAGGTGAGGATGCCCCAAATTGTCCTAGAGAAAGAACAATGAATGAACATATGATTGCCTATCTCTGACTCTTCTTTACACAAAACACATCTGCTAGGCATGGTGTGACCTCTTTTGATGAGATTTTCCTGGGTTAGTGTTTTTTCCTGAAGAGCCAACCAAAAAAACATGTTGAATGCTGACTTTTAGCGTAAGGCTAGGGATCTGAGCCCTCAACCAAGGGGGAGACTCTTTTAAGATCCATAAAGCAGAGTAACCAGAGGAAGCCGAATAGAGCCCATTGGCATTATCCCTCTAAACAAGTTCATCCTTATTGTTGCTATGGGATAAGGAATTAAGCATGATCGTGATTGGTTTGAGATCATCTGAGATAATGGAAAGGTCCCTCCAACCCTATTTGGTCCTGTAATTGCTAACTTTGTACCCATAAAGGTTGATGCAATCATTAGCCCAAAACCCATATCTAGGGTTGTTCATAAGGGGGCCCTAAGAAAGCCAATTGTTTGACCAGAACAGAATGTCCTCCCCATTACCCAACTTCCAGGAGACTTTTGAGTTAGTCAAGTCCCTAGCTTTTAAGAAACCATTCCAAACAATATAACCTCTTGGGATGTCCTCACTGAAGAGGGTGAACTAAATAGAGGGCCTCTTTATATACTTATTAATGTTATCAAAGAACGGGCAAGGGGATTTGTATTCTTCTAAGGGATAATGATCTCATTTAGAGTCAAAAGTGGCAATATCTTACTTCTACTTCACCTTGAAGGCACCAATTGTGATGGGCCAAACCCATGTCTTCTTATGTTCTTTTCTCACTCTATCATATGTAGAAATGAGTTGGTGTGCAATCTCTAAGAGTATGAGCCTATTTGATGGGTATCATAGGATCTTCTTGGGGAATTCAAGAGTGCCAACTACCCAAAGATATGTGAAGGTTTTGAATTGAATGTAGTAGGCATCTATTTCTTGTGATTTTGGTTGTTGCTTCTACTAACATTCTCTTTGCAAAATCACCTTTAATAAATTTGATAATTACAAAGATAAAACCATCATTCACCATTACGTATTCCACATTTTGTAGTGCGGGCTTCTTCTTTACCAATTGTGGGTATAAAACATAGGGGCAAACATTTACATCCTACATGCTTCCCTTTCTATAAAGGTATGGATAATCTATGGTTATTGATTCTAGTAAGTACACCATCTATGATGTCATATAGAAGCATGGGTCTACTTTGATAGCTACTAGTTTCTCATCCAAGTTGTCACTTAGGCTGGTAGCCCGATTAATTAGCATTTTTTCCATTTTGATGGTTTCAATGAAATGGACCATCCAATTCTGAAGGTGACCTACCATTGGGAGACCCATGACTCTTCTCAATAGGACAATTCCATACTTGATATCATCCTTCATGTATCCCCTTGTCATATCAACTTTACCCACTCTATATCCCACTAGTGTCTTGTCAATTAGGAAAGAGGATTGCACTATTTCCTTTCCCTCTTTCTTGTTCTTCCTATACCATATCTCTAACCCATCATATGAGATTTGTAGGTATTGATCTACCCTTGGGAGGTGAAACATCTTTCTTTATGTTTTGAGGCCATATGTCCAAGAAAATTTCTCCACTTATGCTCTTGACAAAATTCTCTTTAATCACGTAGTGCTTTGCTAGGGTCATTATCAATTGTGAAGATTGAACTAATGTTGGGTGAGATGTTCCATTCACAAGCTTTAACCACATCAATGCAAATACCATTTTCAATCTTTTCTTTAGTTTATTGTAAATTATGAGGAATGTATCCTAGCTATGTGTCTTTCATCTTTGCATGTCCATCTTGGAATTAAAATTTCTTAGAAGCTCCTTGGTACTTGAATGTGATAAGGTTTGGAGCCATTCTCTCTGCCATTGAGGATAAGAAGTATACCATCTTATCTACATGGAAAAGATAAACATCAGTCAGAATGCAATACTTGACCTAAACATACCCTAGACTGACTCCCAAACAAGTAAAAATTATTCAAAACATATGAAAAAATAGTTTTCCCCCTTTAAATGTCATGTTATGGACTTCAACAAACCTAGCACACCCTTACAGGTGCACTATATTTAGCCTTGAAATGCCTTTTTGCATAGTTGTGCACTTGTGCACCTTGGTGAGGTGAGCACATGTGCATGTGTGCAACTACGCACATGTGCAAGTGGAAATGCATAATGGAGGGGGAATCAATTTGTTTCTTAACTTTGAGTGTGGAGGTGTGCATATGCACACCTTCATGAAGTCTTGAAGGTTTTGTGCATTCAAACTCTTTCATTTGTGTGGAGGTGCACATGTGTGCAACTTCATAGAGCCTTAGGAGTTTTCAATTTTTTTTATTAGGTTGCCTATTAATGTGTGCAGGTGTGCACATGTGCACCTTATGAAGGTGTACATGTGCACAACTAATGAAGTGTTGACATTGTTTGTCTTTATGTGTAGGAGGGAGTAAAGTGCATACAGGAGAGCACAGTGGAGATGGGTGTGGAGGTGCACATTTTTGAGTGAGGAAACAATAATTGAGGAAGAGTAGGGGATTTGAGGTCTTATACAGACCTCAAACCCAGTGTGGACCTGGGAAGGTGTGCACTCTTTGGGTTGTGCACATTCATAGGTGTGCATGTGTGCATCCTTAGAGTGGGATGCAATGTGCATGTTGGAACTTAGTGCACATGCACATGTGTCCATGTGCATATGTGCACACTTGAAGCACAACTAGAGTCTAAGAAACTTATTTTTCTCTACTCTCTAATTTCCTAACTCTTGGCCTCCAAGGTAGAGTCCAAAATGACTAGGACTCTAGACCAGGAGCCTAGTAGATAAACAATTCACTAGGGGGTCCCCATTTCTTATAGAAATGGGACATGCATTGTGAAATGACAACAAATAGCCCTAACAAAAAGGAAAGAAATAATAAAGGCATTTCTTCATCAAGTATTTTTTTATGTGTGTCAAGGAACAACTAAATTTTGAACATTTCAAGCAACTTTCAAGTCCCTTAGTAGTCAAAACTTTAGAATCTTGAATCTTCAAGCTCAATGTATTCTCACTATATTCATTTCCTTTGACATCTCATGGTGTAATCTATCATGAGTATCTAGCAACTTTGGAGAAAATATTTTGCTCCACAAGTTCATTCATTAGGAATCCTCTTAAAACCTATTTTTCAATCACTATCTGACCAGATGAGAGAATTCATTTTGAGGGCTCTGTGTATGTTATCAATTCATTATTTTTTATTCTTTGGTAATCACTATTGATTTTCTTTGTAGAGCTCACATGTTTCCATTTGATTCTTCCTTGAAGTGTTTTGTATAGAATAAGATAGCCATTTTGGAATGCATATCCCCTTTTATCTGATCACCCTTTTAGAATTGTCTAGAATCTTTAGATTTAACACCATCTATTATTCTTTTCTTTCTTTTGTACCCTGACCACACTTAGACTATGTCGTAGGGGCATTGGTGTCATTTCCTAGAAATTTTTTTCAGTTTGACAAGTTTTGTGTTCCTCTTTTATTGAACTTTTGGAAAACTCTCATGTCAAACAATGATCTTAGCAGTTCCTTTTGAAGAGACCTTTTGTCTAAATTGGAAAGTTTTGGTTATCCCTTGCTACTACTAACCTAGATTAAAAATCACCCAAATAGTCAATTCTTAAATTTATAAAGTGTTGAGAGATATCAATCTTGTGAAATTGATTTTAAGACTAGAAGTTCTCTATAACTACAAGCAAGATCCATTTTTAGTTGGTAAAAGAAACAAAATCATCTAAAGGCTTTGAAAAATAAATACATCTTCCCTAAAGTTGAAACCAAATGGAGTAATCTATTGAATGCCTCAAGAAAGAGCCTTCATTACACCTAACCCCCGTACTAATAAGAAAAGATAGACACAAATTTTAAAGCAAAAACACAAGTGAAATAAAATAAACATGCAAAAAGTATGAATATTATTTTTTAGGCCTCAAAATAATGTTTCATGAACTAGCCATTGATAGGCAATGGAACTAATTCCCCTTGTAAAGAACTTAGCCTAAAAGTATTTTCTCCCAAAATATTTGCAATTTGATAGGGGCCAATCCACAAGTGTTGAAACTTAGTGTGACTTCCTAGCTTTTCTTTTGCATTATCCCATAAGAGAAAAGGTTTGAGATTCTAAAAGATTTGATAGTGGCTCGCTTGTTGAACCAACATTTTATAAAAACTTGATGTTTATCCATGTGCTCTAAAGTGACTATCCTTTTCTCATCCAATTCTAAGAGATTCATCAACTTGATCTAAACTTTATTAGCATACTCAGCATACCCTCTCATGAATTTAAAAACTAGAATCTTGAGGTTGAGTGGGAATATTTATTCTTGTTTGTAGATGAGTAGATTTGGAAATGTTCCTAAAGCATTCTTAATCCTAACTCTATCTATCCATAATGTGTATTTCAACTAAGTGTTCCAATCATTTGGGTTCTCATAGAGAAAGCATTTTGTTATAGTGACCAAGCCCTTATTAGTGGATTTAGCCACACCATTTCCTTGGGGATAGTAATTAGATGAGAACTTGATTATAACATGATTGTCTAATTCCTATTGAGTAAGGAAGATTGATGCAAAAGATGATCCATTATCACATACAAGGAAGAATGGTATTCCAAATCTAGTGACAATGTTCTCTTCCAAGAAATGAGTAACTACTTTTGCTATGAAATTTCAAAAAGCTTTAGCTTTCATCTAGCACATGCAATAGTCTATAGCTATGAGGATGAACATATGTCTTGTTGATGATGGCGAGTTTATTGGCCCAATAAAGTCCATCCCCCACTTATCAAAAGGGTGTATCTTAAACACTAGTTGTAGTGGTATGGTTGGGTGTCTCTCTCTATTGGCACTTGTTTGAAAAATGTAGCAAGAACATATATATTCAAATTTATCCTTAAATATTGCAAGAAAAAAAAACCTAATCTCAAAATCATATGGGTTGTAGCTTCTACTAATCCATGTCACATGCCATACTTATCATGATATTTTTCCAATACCTCTTTTGCTTCCTTGCATCCCAAACATTTTAGATAAAACCCCTCATAATTTCTTTTGTAAAGTTTCCTATCTTAAAGCATATAGGATTCACACTTCATCTTAAGTCCTCTACATTGTGAATTGTTCATCCAATTATGGTATTGATTCTATAGGAGATATTACAAAATATCTTGATACCAAAATTTTTTGATATCAATACTGGCATATCTTGATCCAAACTTCATAAATAACTTGTCCCAAAACTTTTCCTTTTTTAACCCCAAATGAACACTTCTTAAGATTGAGAGATATGCCATATCTCTAACATCAGTTGAAGACTTGTCTCAAATTCACAACATGAGTACTCTAATCTTTTGAAAATATGGTTAAGTCACCATATAGATAACTATACATTTATTGATCATCCCTTTGAATGCTTCTTTCATGGCTCTTTGAAAGGTATCTCCTAGGTTGATCAATCCAAAAGGCATTCTTCTGTATGCAAAAGTTTCCCATTTTGTTGTAAATGTAGTCTTTAATCTATTTGATGTAGGAGCATCTTGGGTGTAAGGAAAATCTTGCATCACCCAAAAATATTTTATTTTCAACCTTTTCTATTTTAATAAGGACTAGTAGATAGGGTGGTTACTATTTATGGGAACTTACTATTTTTAGTAATTTTTTCATACAATCTCAAAATGTTCTCATTTTCTATATGAAGGTTCATTTTAGAGTTGTAAGCCTATCATAAAAATCTCATTGCTCAAGCATTAGTACCAAAGAAGTTATTGCAGATTTTCAATGGAAACTTTTGTAGAAAAATCTTCAAGCTCACCATTGGAGGCCTTAGAGTGCCTAGATGAGGTCTGAAAACTCAACGGAAGGGTGCTAGTGTTGTTCCAAGCCTATAGATTAGGAGGTGGAATTTTTGAAAAGTGGTTATAATAGCCAATTAGAGCAATCGTTTGGGCTACCGAAATTTCTAAAATAATTTTTCAAAGGTGTATTTGGCTGACTCTATGTGTATTGTTAGGGTCTATTGGCCCTAGGTATTAAGTTTAAGCATCTAGCACCTTCCTAGGTGGCATAAAGCTACCTATTTAAGTAAGGCCCAAAGATTGTCTTGGACAACTCTGGGTGATACTTTACAACACTATCTTGTAGATTAGTATAATGAAGGTGCCCATTTGGGTTAGCATATTGTATTTGAGAATTCTATAATTCTGCATTTGTGGCAATAATAAGAAGTTCATATTTTGTTCTCACATTTGCTGTTGTTTCTTTATTTTTGTTATGAGTTTATGGTATTAAGGGGAATCCCCTACTTCACTATCTTCATCATCTACCATTACTTGGTTGTATCTTGAATATCCATCTAAAAAGGATATCATTTTAGATTTGTTCACTATTTGAAACACTTCATCAATTGAAGGAAAAGGGTAGTTATCCTTTTGGGATGCTACGTTCAAATTGTAGAAATCTATGCAAATGAAAATTTCTCCAATATTTTTCCTTACTAGAACCAAGTTAGTAAGACACATCAAATGTCAGGTTAAAAAGATAATTTTAGCATCAATCAACTTCTAGACCTCTAGTGGTTCAATAATTGGATTCACCAGTCTCTTTCTTTGACAAAAAAGTTTTACATCAGGCTTCAATGAAATGTCATGAGTGATTATTTCAACATCATATATCTTGAGTTATTCATAGCTCCATGCTATGACATCTTTGTATTTTGTAAAAAATTGAAGCATGCTTTCTTGTTCTTGGGGATTACATGCCTTTCCAATTCTCACCATCTTAGGATCTTCTTCTATACTTAGATTATATGAATCACATTCTTCAATCCCCCTTTTCTTCAATAGTTCTTCTAAGATTATGTGTTGATTTGTCTAGATCAAAGATATGCTCCAACTCTATTATCCACTTAGGAATAGTGTTGGTCTTAAAATTTACAATCCCATCTTCATCCTTGAGCTCATCATCCTCAGGTTTATCATTTGGAGTATCATCAATCTTTTGTCCTTTGAGAAGGTCATTTCACATGATGAACTCCAAAATATGTTGGTCATATTTGAAGACTTGGAAGTTCATGATGTTATCTAGGATAGATAGGGCAACAACTAATTCAACTAAAAACCTCTTTATTTTTGGTCTTTCAATGAGTTGCAATGCACTTGCTAAAATGGCATTAGCATTAGATACCATGTTTCTCTTCCTTGAAATGGACCTTATGTTTAGAGCCTCAAAATATTCCATCAAATCCCAAACCCTTTTGCGGTATGCAATTAGTCTTCTATCATTGCAAGAGTAGATTGATTTAACCTATCTAATCACCAATTGAGAATATCCTTCAATTATGAGAGCTTAGATGTCTTTCTCTAATGTAAAGAGAAGTTTATGTATCAAGGCTTCATATTCTATAACATTTTTAGTACATATAAATTGTAAACGATGCACAACATAAAAATATCTACCTTTGGGATTAATTAATTCAATACCCGCACTATCTACTAATTTGAATTTAGAGTCATCAAACTTGAGTGTCCAAATTAGTTTTTCTTTGGCTTTTTGGACTTGTATTATTTTTTTCAAAGTTTTTGTTTCACTTGAACTTTGAAGAACTTTTTCTTTGGGATCCATTGCAATCTTTTATGTGGTAGACTTGGTGAGTTACCATCTATTACCTTTGATATGGGGGTGGTCTATTTTTCCCATTGATCTTGAATCCCCCCAATTAGCTCTATGATTTTATCAATTTTTGGTTTAGGATGAAAAACCATCGAGGTTCAGCCTTGACCTTTTACAAAAAAATTTCTCCTTAGGACATTAATTATTCTTGGTGGAGGACAAGATAAACCTCCACCATGTAAGAGGTGTCACTATATGATACATTAAGATCTTTTTTTTACTCTTCATCATTCTTCATGACTTTAGACATGCATGTGGGACTGAATTTTCCTTTTGTACACCACTTGGAATTTGATCCTTTTTTAAGTGTGTCATCAAAGTTAATACCTAAGTAACTAATTCTTGGCAATGTGAGAACTCAAATTTTGAATGACTTATTTTGTGTAACCTGCAAAATCTTGGGAGGAACAGAATATTTGGGTTTGCTTCTTCACCTAAACATTGTAAATTTTTAATTATGTTGTCTATGAACTGAGTCGCCACCTCTTTTCTTGAAGTAGAATCGATGGGTTCTTTATATAGATTGTCTAATTTGTTGGCTGAAGTTATGTCAAGAGTCATCACCTTGTAAGAACCTAAATCTACTTGGAAAAAATCTTCCTCAATTGGTGCATTGTATTCTATGATCATCATCTTTAGTTTTGGCTCAATGTCGATCTTGATCTAATTATTTAATCCTTTCAAAGGTAACCATAGTTGAGTACAATCAATTGAAACTATCCTCTAGAAACTTTCTCCACTCTCTACTTAGTAAGATGCCATATGTTTCTAAAATTATTACCACATGTATGTCTATGATGTCTTGAATTCTAGGGTTTGTAGTCAACTATATTCCAACATCTTTTAATACCCCAATAACTTTTACTTCTTTTTTTGTCAAGTTGAATCACAACTTGATTAGTGGGTTGTGGAGTCACTCCTAACCTTTGAGCTATTGAAAGTGGCATGACATTACAATAATCTCCTAAATCTATGAGACAATTGTGATGGTTTCTTTCAAATATTCTAATACTGAGCAAGAAAGGGGGTACTTCCACCTTGTCTTTACACATGGTTGGCCTAGTCTCTGAAGTGTTCACTTGTGATATTGTCTTTTGGGGGCCTATCTAAGGTGTTTCCTATGTATGATCAAGTGTCTTTATTAATGCTTCTCTCTGATAAGGGAAATTCTTTAACAAATAGAACAAGGATATATTAGCCTTCATTCTTTTTAAATCTTCAACTACACTATACTTCTTAGTTGACCATGCAGGATTCTTCAAGATTGTAGGTATGTTTCCTTGCTTTTGATTTTTTTTTCCAACATAAGGTTCTCATATAGGCACTAGATTCTTACTAGCCCTTCGATCTAGAGGAGTTGGTTGCAACTCAAGAGAAATTCCATCAGTCATGGGTTCCTTTTAGTTCTATAAATAGTAAGTATTTCGATTATCATTTCAAAAATAAAACACCTCTTCTAGTTAGGGATCTGATTCTTGACTGAATGGAAAAGTAAATTTTTCATTGACTTGTTCTTCCATTTTAGGATTATGTGTTAAACTGCATAGGGGGCTCATTGTCAATTCATTGTGAATGTTGATTCACTTCTTAATTTCTATTGAACTATGAGTCGTCATCATTAGGTAGGTTTTGATTACTGTTAAATTGATTGATGTCCACAAACTAAGCATTTGTTGTTGTTATCTACAAGGATGCTTCCATTTTTTGGATGGGTATTTTATTTTTGATTTGATCTTTGGAAACTATTGTTGCAATCTGCAAGATTGAAATTGTTCCCTACATTATTATTTTAGCTAAAATTATTGTTGTAATTTTGACCATAATTGTTGTTGCAAGGAATTACATTCGTTCTCTAAAAGTTTTTTTTCTACTCTTGTGACAATATCAAATGGGTTATCTCATTGGTAATTTTAGACATGATCTTCTTCATTTGGCCAATCTCAAATGCAACATTATTTTTTGCTTCAACAGATATTGTTGCCTTTTTCTCAAAGAAAGCAACTTTTGAAGGTCATATCCTGGGTAGGTTATGGCTGGGACTAGTACACCTAGTGCCTATTGTAGTGGAATTAGATTCATTGGAATGAATTGACTAGGCATCACTTATTCTCCAACAGGACATGTCGGTATTGTTGTAGTAGCTTGAGCTAGAACCATCAATCCTACCCCATTAGGATTGGCTTGTTTACTAAAGGGAATTGTTTTTTAGAAAACTTTATCCAATGTGTCAATGTCTATAGCAAGTGGTTTCCTTAGGAAAATAGCAATGAGATGGTCTGTGGCATTTAGATAAATCTAGATTGTAGCTTCAACTAGTATGGTGTAGAGTATTTCCAACTTGCGGTAGGCCATGTGAAAGCAATGATTGAAATGTGAAATGGTCTCCATTGGATCCCTCTTGATTGATATGAACTAATGATGTATCATAGTCAAGTTAATGAATGTTTTGAATTGTTATAAAAAAAAATTCAAAGGCGGCCCAATTTTGGATATATCCTAGTGGAAAATTTATGTACCAGTAAAAGCCAACTTCTCCTAATGAGTATGGGAATAAATAGAGGATCACATTCTCTTCTTGAATCTATTTCTAATTGTATATTTCTTTGAATACCTTGATATGGTCCTCAGTGGTTTGTGTTTCTCTATAGATGAACCTTGGGGAGAATTTCTTAGGATACTTGGGAAGGTCATTGAGTGCACCTTGGAAGTTGATTGGTGAATCTATTGTGTTAGCAAAGAAGGCCATCAGTGGATGATTTGGTGGAATATGTGGAGGTTAGTTTGAAGGTGGAGCTAAAAATTATGAAATTTGGAATGGAAGTGGTAGATTTTTTGGTAATCCTTTATCATTGTGAGGCTTGTAAAAATGAAAAAGTTCTAGAAACTAGTGTGTACCAGGTGAAGACCGTAAAGTTCATTGAAATGGAGAAGATGAATCAGGATCTTCTAGTTTACGTCAATTCTAGAAAAGTGCACTTTTGGATAAGCTCACCTATGTACCTTCTAATAGTCATAGACATAGAATTTTCTGAACATCCAAAAACTATAGAATTTCCAAACAATGTCTTATTTTTTGTATCCAAAAGTTCATGCCCTCCTTCTAGCACCACTTCTATTGAGCTATCATTTTGCATGATGTTGACCGATAGGGACCCTTTTGAATATCTTTCTTGAAAATCTAATCAAGGATCAACTCCAAGGTTCCAAGTGGTCTTACAACCTACTAGAATCTGCTCAATTGAAGATAAATGTTTATGTTCACAAGGAGGCCTTTGCTAGTTCGAACCAATTTCAAATAAATCTATTGTTGCTTGAAAAGTGTAACCACAAAAGAGATATATTTGTATTTTTTATTTTATGATGAATTTCATCTACCAATGAAACTACATGAATTCCTATATCAACCAAGTATTAGAAAAGCAAATAACAAAGATAAGCTAATGAGAGATTAAAGTAAATAACTAAAAGGGAAATTCCTAATAGACATAAACCATGGTAACAACAAATCTATGAATTAAATTATCAAAAGGGATTAGGTAGGAAACCAATGAAATTAGGATTAGTTCTTTCTCAACTCCAATAATGTAATCATTGATGGGAACTTGATATAAACTAAAACATATTTCATGTCTCATCAAATCTCAAGGCCATTGAAAGTGTGCTCAAATGAGACAGGACACTACGAGAGAACAAAGATGATCCTTTCTCTAATTTTTTATGTTAGTGGAGTTCATTAACATTCAGAAAACACCAAAACTAAAAGGTCACATAATCATAATAAAACAATAAAATCATTGGCTCCATATTATTTATGAACATGCATTCACAAAAATAACACACTTCGGAAAGAATAACTACATTCAGAATGAGAGCACCAATAGCATATATTATTACATCAAAATAATGTCCTAGAGTGTGTATTACATCCATGTATTCATAAAAAATCATATCCTCCCTTTGTGTTAAGAGTGAAATCTTTTAAAATACAAACTTATTCTAAAAACTAATAAAATAAATCTAATTATTTACAAATTGACTCTCTAAATGGTGCTAACTAGATCTCCACCCTTCTTTATCTTTATCAATGGGTACATGAGCCTTTATATGATACAAAAGAATGAAAGAACAAGAAGATAAGAAGAAGGAAGCTATGAGATGATCTGGAAGCCTCTAGAAGTTCTAAAAATGGAAGCTCAATGTTCTCTAGGTGTTTATGGGAGTTGAATTATCGTCAAAATGTGTTTCTAGTGCATGGAATGCTCTAAATTAGTAATTCACAATTAACTATCAGTGCACTTCTTCTTATTCAAAATTGTAAGTGCACCTTTGTGAAAGGTGCTCCTATACACCTTGGTGACAGGTTCCAAAAAATCCAAATTTTCTATGTGTCAAAATTGAATTTCCAGCATCTAAGTTTCTCCCCTCTTTATACCAAAATGATATTTGTATGTTTATTCTTGAACTTCTCTATCATCTCAACTACTAGGCTTGATTTCATTATATCTAAAGCCTCATATTTATTCTTTACCACTTGTTGGTAATTGCTAACTTCTATTCTTGTCTTTGCAAAATCTTTAAAATTGGTGTCTAGTTCTAAAAGTGCTTCTTTAGTTTTGAAGACTTTTCTGATGTCATCTTATGATGAATCCTCTTCAAATGTCCCTTTGAACTATTAGAATAATGATTACACTGCAAAAAGATTGATCTTAGACTCATCCTAAAAAATGTCAAGGTAGGTAGTGTTAGAATACCTCTCTGCTTCCAAAACCAAGATTGATCTTAGACTCATCCTAAAAACTATCAAGGTAGGCAGTGTTAGAATACCTCTCTACTTCCAAAACCTACTCTTGAGCTTTATCTTTAATTTTTTGGATCTCTTCATGCAATCCCTTCATTAGTTTATTACCTACCACTATCTTCTCAATCCAATCATTAAGCTTATCTAGTTCATCTATAGAATATACCTCCATTAGCATTCAATACCTTTGGCATTTTATTTATTTTAATGCATGTAAGTCTTTAACCTAGGTATGTACTTCATCTATTAGTCCAAAATCTTGGTTTACTATTGAAACCAATTTTTTGGCATTTGATTAAATGTGGTGCAATAGGTTCAAATCTCATTGTATTATCTACACATCTTTCTCTTCAAAACTTTCATGTGATTTCTAACATGCTTCCAAAAATGGATCTAATTGTGTTCCTATCCCTTTTCTTCCTAATGTTGCTACAAGAGAAATCTCTAGATTCTCTAGATCAATGGGGCCCACTATTTAATTCAAATAGCCTCTCAGTAGCTCATTTTGCTTTCATAGTATTGTTAGCTCTATTTAATCTGTATCCATGTGTCTGAATACTTCCTTCATACCTATAATGATCATGACTTTGGTTGTATCCATCACGAGGTTTCATAACATGACATCCTTGATTTGGTAATATTTTGGATTTAGTTATTTAGTGTTAGCATGAGGAGGAGGAATGGAAATATCTATAAGTATGTCCTAATATTGGTTCTTCATTATGAAGCACAGTGTTCTTGCATCATAGGTGGCTCAAGCCTCTTCACTTCTTTAATCAGTTCCTTCATTCACTCATCTATTATTAGGTCAAGCTACCTATTCTAATGAAACATAACCTCCCTCTTTAGCCATGCTAGTTTGGTGCCCATGGGTGACATGTACTTGGCTAAAGAGTTTGGTTCTATAGTAGGCTCCTTTCCCTTATCACTTCTTTCTAGAGTCTTCTTACACTAAGAAAGATCTTGAGAATGAATCTCTTCATTTTGCTAGGATGAAGATCTAGCCTCTATATTTGGGGTATTTTGATGAGTTTTATATATTTGCCCCTCCTCAGATACTTCATTGGCATGAAGTTTTTGATATTTTCCCTCCTCCATTCCTTGATCTTCAAGTATTACTTCTTTTTCTAGAGGAGGTGGAGCTACCAACTCTTTGTCCAGAGCAGAAAAATCCTATGTTGGTAGTGATGGAATGCCCAAAAGTCCTTGAGGTGGAGGAGGCAATTGATTCTAATCCTCTCCTAAAGGCATGCTAGTGGGAGTATATTTGATCTTCTCACCTACCATCTCATTACCCACTGGCATAAAGTCAAAGTCTGAGAGGTCAAAGATATCAGCTCCTTCACTCTCCATCTCTACTATCCACTTTTTTTGTTCATCCTCTAAAGTTAATACTTGGATAGGCTCTTTTAGAGTAGATGGAGGTGTCTGTGTAGATATTATTCTCCTTTCTTCCTATGTGGATTTTGGTCAAGCGGGTTCTTTGGTTTAAGGGAAAAATTCTATTTTTTCCCCTTTTTCTTCATCCTCAACTTCTAGGATGGTCCACAGAACCTATGGGGGTGGAGTCCTTCTCTTCTTCAATATTCTCCTCTATGTACCCACCATAGTTTTTTCAATCCTTTCTTTCTTTGGAACTGACAAGGAGGCATCTTCCTCTCTAGTCATTTATGGTAGGATCCTTTGATCCTTTTCTTGTTCCTACTCTGGTTGTTCTAGTTTTACCTACTTTGAGGGCTCTTGTGTAAGCTCTTGTGCTTAAGGTTCAGCTTGTGCCTATGTAGGTCATTCCTATTATGGAGGTACTTGAGCTTGAGCTACTTGTTCCTTTTCCCTAGGAGGTGCTCTCTTCCTCTTCTTTCTATGATCATCTTCAAAGTACTCAACCTCTCACTCATGTTGATGAACCATTTTTGGCCTCGCTAGGGACTGAGTGGGGTAGGCTGGCATGGTGACCTTTGTACCTTTACCTTTGATTGGCCTAGTTGTGGCTTGTAGGGGTATGGCCTAAGGAACTGGATCTATTCTAAATGGCTTCTTTATCCATTCCTTTTTCAATTTGATTACATGCTTGGCCCGATGATTTATACCATCATTCTCATCCCTCCCTATAACTGCATTCATGATCAGCCTGTCATCAATTTTATCTCTATTATATAAAGGATCCATGACCTCTTTGGAATCCTTTTCTATGGCCTTCATAGGTATCTTCATATTTAACATATTTTTTGCTAGGTATAGACTCATCCTACAATATTTCCTTATTTAGACATCATAGTCATCTATTTCATTCATCCAATGATCCTCTAGGGCATCAACATGTACAAATTGTTTCCCTACCAGATCATATTGTACCATCCTAATGTTATCAAAGAATGGGCCAGGGGATTTGTATTCTAAAGGATACTAATCCCATTCAGAGTCAAAGGTGGCAATATCCCTCTTCTACTTCACCTTGAAGGCACCAATTGTGATGGGCCAAACCCATGTCTTCTTATGTTCTTTTCCCACTTTATCACATGCAAAAGTAAGTTGCCACACAATCTCCAAGAGTATGAGCCTATTTGATGAGCTTCTTGGGGTATTCAAGAGTACCAACTACCTAAAGATATGTGAAGGTTTGGAATTAAATGTAGTAGGTGCCTATTTTTATGATTATGGTTGTTTCCTCTAATGACATTCTCTTTCCATAATTGCCTTCAATAAATCTGATAATTGCTAAGATAAACCATCATTGACCATTATGTATTCCACACTTTATAGTGGGAGCTTCTTCTTTACCAATTGTTGGTATACCACATAGGGCCAAGCATTTGCATCCTACATGTTTTCCTTTCTATAAAGCCTTGGATAATTTGTGATTTTTGTTACCAGTAAGTACACCATATATGACATCATTGTATCATCTTGAAATTGAAGCACTTCCATGTTAAGAGTGTTTAGACCTATGAGTAAGTGGTCTACGGTCATGTCAATAACATTGAATGGGTCTTTGCATGGATCTAGTTGATTTTCCATTGTTCTACTTCTCTCTCTATTTCTAGCCTATTTTAGACAAACTACTCTATGAAACTGAGGACTTTGGCCTTTGGGTCAAGGAAAACCTTTTGGAACAAGCCTGACCTAGGTCAAGGACAACCTTGATCCAAACCTAGGGCAAGGTTGACCTTGTCCCTAACCCCAAGTTCCATTTTCAATTTCTAGGAGTTTTAGGATTTCAAGCTTCATAAATTTTCTTTTCTCACTTTCGAGTCAGTTGTTTTGAGTTTTAGAATGGTAGACTCTTAAATTAAATTTAATCTAGGTCCATTCCTAGGGGTTAAGGTTAAATGGGATTTAATTCTCCTATGTCAGCCCTCTCTAGGGGTTAGTGCCCTAGATTTCTATATAAGAAATCCTTCTTCTCTCATTTTTACATCTACCCCTTTATGAAGAGCATCCACACATATCTACAAGTTATCCATTACTCATATGCACATTCATGATCTATGAGAAACTACCTACTTAAAATTGAGCAAGTATTTTATCAATCATTCAAGTTTTTCATTGAAGATCAAGGATTGAAGCATTCAAGCCTTTAAAGGGATTTGGTTCAAGCATTCAAGATTCATCATTCAAAACCCTAGTTCTATCCATTATGGTTGTGTGATCTTCCTTCAAGATCCTTTGTTCAGCTTCAAGATCTATTCATACTTCTTTCAAGATACAGGTGGAACAACATATTGGAGAGCAGATTTGGATACCCTTTTTGAGGAACTTGTGAGATTTGCAAACAAAAAATTTGTCAGAGTAGTGTAGGTCAAGGTTGAATTTTTGGGGTATAATTGTGCCTCGAGGTAAGATTGTGCCTTGCCAATAGGGTCAAGGTTGATATTCCTTCAAAAAGACAAAATATTTCTGGGTTTTCTCCATGTCAACATTTCCAATCTAGAATAGATTACAAATTTTCTAGAAATTATATACAAACATCAAAAAATAGAATTTTATAGATTTAAGGTTAGTATTTGTCTTTTATCTATTTTAGGATTTAAGCACATACTCCCCCATAATAGAAAGATCATATAACATCCTTTCTCCCTATTTTACATCACTTGATCCATTTTTGCATTGAACACTTTCTTGTGCTTAATCAATTTGGATCATCACATTGAAAATTAGGTTTGAGAAGAGGTTTCCATTTTCTTACTATTCATTTTCGTGAACTCAACATGCTTACCTCCTCTCATTTGTGGAATTAGATGCCCTATTGTGCTTTATGGTGTTAGATTTCCTTTCATATTATCTTTTGTTTTTGCCATCACTATTCATTTTGGTGAACCTATGATAGACAACTCTTTCTTTTTGGTGTTAGATTTATATCTTACATTAGATCTCAAATTTAAATTAGAGTTATTTATCTATATATTCCATAAAATACAAAAACATTTCTTGCATTTTGTTTACTACGAAGATTATGAAGATGCTTTTGTGTGTGGTTATGTTCCTTATTACCCTTCTTTTAGCATCTCTTTACCATAATTATGATGTTTATGAGGGTGTCATTCATTTTATTATGTACATGATCTTTCATTCTATTCTTGCTAATGCTTTTGTGAATTTACCTGATACTAGTATTTCTACATTTAAAATTTTCATTAAAGATTCATGTGGTAGATTTATTGTTCCTTTGGATTTTGTGAAGGATTTGGTAGATGATACACCATCTCCTAATATTCCTAATCAAAATCCTATTATTCCTAATCTAATGCCTAATTCTCCATCTCCTATCCCTAGTCCTCATATTTTTGAGGAGGTTCAAGCTATAGTTCAGGATATAGATATGCAAGATTTATTTGATTTAAATTCTCCTTTGACTCTTGATGATATTAAGGGACAGAGAAAAGGCACTTCTTTAAAACCTATTATTCCACCTTATACAACTTTTTCTCATGAACATGATAAATAGTCATCTCTTGTAGAAGATTTACATGATATGTACACTACAAGATATACGATGATCACTAAACAAGGTTATAAAGGTTTTGGGCTTATAGTTAATGAGCATGGTATAAAGTATCCAGTTCAGATGGCCTCTAAACCAGATTTTCATGGTGTTGGTTGTTCCAAATCTTAAGTTAAGGAAGGTGATGTTAATCATCATCATCCTCTTAATAAACTTCTCCCTATGCCTACCTTGGATAACTATAATATTCATTAAGAGGTGGCTAAATAGGCATATGTTGAATTAATGTATTCCAAAAAATAAATTTTTAAACCTATGCCAAAATATGCCTTATCCAAGTAAAAATTTCCTATTCATTATCATAATATTAACTTACTTTCTGATTTTAGATATTTCAAATTATATTTTCCTGAACGAGCTACTTTAGGAATTATATCTCACTCTTGTGTAGGTTTACAATTCCTTCATAATTTTGATATAGGATATTCCCATCCTATTGATATAATATAGATTTCTTCTCCTCTTTTCTCTGGACTGAGGGGCAAGAGGTGTATTTTGATCTAGTCTCTTAGGATCCATTAGGCTTTTATCATATTTTATGCCTTGATCTTAATCAATATTCTTTCTATTTTATCTCTTTATGGTTTTGTATTATGTTTGTAATCATCCATAGAATCTATTCAAAATATCTTTTCTGTGACATTTGTTTTGCAAAGGATGTCCCTTGTCTTTCTCCTTGGGTGGAAAGGTTCTTCCTTCTTTCTCTTTGTCTAGGGAATTGCTTTCCTTAGATTAGTGGCATTTTTTTATATTGTACTCTTGTTTCTTCATATTGACAACTATTTTGACTATGGATAATTTTTTTATAAGAGGTTTTTTTCCTAGGTCATCACCTGTTTTCTATGTTGAAAAATTGTGATTCTTTATAAACTCTTACCCTTTCTTTGGTGTTAGAGTTTTTTTCCTCATTCCAAAGATTCCTTTTTCCTCTTCCTTGGAGGGGGCTTGATGATTGAATATTTTTTCCTATTTGATTTGAAACTAAAAGATGATATTTTATCTAATAGCACTCCTTTATGTTGGGGGTCTTGTTGATAAGATCTCTTTTTTTGAGGATGCTTTTTCCATGAGTGACATATTCTTTTCATGATTATCTATGTCCTTAGATGTAGGGACAAATATCCCTCATTAAGAATATAGTATATATTGTTTTTTAATAGGATATCTCCTTATGTTGTGAAGTAGGTATCCTCTTCTTCTTCCTTATCATGTCTAGTAGATTGCCACAATAAGGAGGGGGCATATATAGGGTCTCCCGTGTACTATAGTTTTTTAATTTTATATGTTAAATCTTGGAAGGTAACACACATAAGTTGCTAAATCCTAAAGAGACACACATTTTTTAATTTTATATATATGTTAAATCCTCTGAGGATAATGTGCATAAGTTGCTAAATCCTAAATAGACATGCATTGCTAAATCCTAAATAGACATGCATTGCTAAATCCTCTAAAGATAACACACATAAGTTGCTAAATCTTGAAGAGATACTCATTTTTCAAATTTTCTATATGCTAAATCTTTTGAAGGTAATGCACATAAGTTGCTAAATCCTAAGAAGACATGCATTTCATATTCATAGTGATACAAGAAGGTGGATCTACGAATATTCTAAAAGCTATCAAAAGATGTATTTATAATTGCAAGCATAGTTTGTGGGTGAACTATTAGATTTGGCCACTTGTTTGGCTCTCCCTCTCTTTTAGTGATTCATGGTAAGGTGGGCATCTTACCAGGGGAGCTAATCATTTTTTCCTTTTTTAAAAAAAAAAAACTTTTGTGCTAGTAGGACTAGATCATGAAGCTATAGTATTTATAGTGTTACTCTTGTCTTTCTTAAGTAATCACTTATGTTATTATGATATCTTTCCAAATATGATAGTAGTGTGAGAAATATTTCTTAGCAAGGTTTCTTTTGCTAGTTGATTTGGATTTGTTTGTACTAACCCTTTTATGTTGTTATTTTGTTTGTTTTTGCACTCTCATACTTGTATGTTGAGTTAGAATCCTTAGCTTGGAGGCTTATGTCCTTAGTTAAGTTTTATTTCATCTCATTATAAATTCACTAGGATTTGTTATTTCTTCTCTTCCTTTACCAAGAGTTTGCATTAAGTCCATACTCCTACTAAAGTGGGAGGCTTAATGTTTCATCTTAACATGGAAGCACTTCCATGTTAAGAGCATTTAGTCCTTCAAGTAAGTGGTCTAGGATCATGTCAAGTGCCTTGAATGGGTCTTTGCATGGATCTGGTTGTTTTCCCCCTATTATGTTTCTCTCTCTATATTTCTAGCTTATTTCTGAAAAATTACTTTATGAAGCTAAGAACTTTGGCCTCTGGGTAAAGGCTGACCTTCTGGGTCAAGCTTAACCTCAAGCCTAGCCTAGGTCAAGTACAACCTTGACCCTCACCTAGGGTATGGTTGACCTTGTCCCTGACCCCAAGTCTCATTTTTTATTTTTGGGAGTTTCAAGATCTCAGGCTTTAGAATGTTTCTTTTCCCACTTTCAAATCAACTATTCTGAGTTTCAAAATGGTAGACTCTTAAATTACATTTAATCTAGGTCCATTCCTAGGGGCTAAGGTTAAATAGGATTTGATGCTCTTATGTCAGTCGTCTCTAGGAGTTAGTGCCCTAGATCTATATATAAGGAAGTCTTTTTCCCTCATTTTGACATCTATCCTTTTAAGAAGTGCATCCACACATATCTACAAGGTATCCATTACTCATAAGTGCATTCACAATCTATTATACCTACTTTTCAAGTGAGCAAACATTCTATCAAGCATTCAAGTTTTCCATTGAAGATCAAGGATTGAAGCATTCAAGCATTTGAAGGGATTTGGTTCAAATATTCAATATTCATCATTCAAAACCCCAGATCTAACCATTATGGTCGTGCGATCTTCCTTCAAGATCATTTATTCCTCTTAAAGATATATTCATACTCCTTTCAAGATATAGGTGTGGAATAGAGAATTGGAGAGTATATTTGGATACCCTTTTCATCAAACTTGTGAGATTTGCAAACATAAATTTTGTCAAAGTAGTGCAAGTCAAGGTCAACTTTTCATGGTAAAATTATACCCTAGGGTAAGATTGTGCCTCACTAACAAGGTCAAGGTCAACCTCCCTTCAAAAATATAAAATATTTATTGATGGGGACACAACCCAAGAACAAAATGGACACAACAGAAAGGGAAAATTATATTAACTATAAAAAAAAAAAATCTATTACAAATAGTATAGAGAAAATAAACTTTAGAACATGCCCTAAGGGCTTACAATAGCATAAATCTGGAGATAATTTCTCCTTTCAGTACCTCCTCTCAAACTCCCCTCCGAACTGCCTTTTACAATGCCAGAAATCTCCTTAAATAGACCCCGGAGGGTTAAGGACTAGGAGTACATTCTAGAAAGTGCTAGTAGGTATCCACTGACCAAATAGAAGGTTCCAGAAGCTGTGTTAGAAGTCAGTGCAAATCTAGAAGAATCCAGAAACGGTAACCGAACTTCTGGGAGGCATAACTTTTGAACCGTAGCTCTGATTGATGAACCGTTTACATTTTTGGAAAGCTCTCGAAGCGCTCTATATCCCTATGGACAAGCTTTTCTCGTCCCCCATTTTTTTGTCCCTTTTTGAGGTCATTTAATGCCCCTAACCCGACTTCAAAGCATTCTTAGGGGGTCTCCAAAACCTAAAAAACTGCAATAACTTTCAAACCGTGGGGCCTTTTGACCTGTTTCTTTTTCTGGAATGTTCTAAATCACAATTATATTCATCTAGCCAATTCACACCTTCTAGGTCACCAAAATGATGGCCAAATTGCATGCTCCTATTTTTTTCAAGATTTTCAAACACGCTGATACTGGAACTATGAGAGTTGGAACCTTTATTTGACCCAAATGGGTATCCAAAAATGTAAAGACATGAAACAGAAACTAATTCTAAGTACATTTTTTTGGGTGACACAGGATTGCCCTTATACGTTTAGATGCTCCTGCATCAGACACCTAGGGTAGATTGAAAAGTGACCCTGTCACTTTATGGATGGTAGAGGAAATCCCAAATGGGAAACCTTAGCTGCTGAAATCCAACTTGAGTCCTCGATCGGCTGTCCTTTCCATTTGACCAAATACTCTTCATACTACCTGTTTCTAGTACTCCTACCCACACGATGATCTAGAATGTCTTCTATCTCCTCCTTCTTAGAAGCAAGAATTGGACATGGCTCTAAAACTAGCTCCTCATCTACACCATCATCATGATATTCTGTTAAATCTGCAATGTTGAAGATGTGAGAAATGTGAATACCTCCTAGCAGCTCCACCTCATATGCATTTCCTGAGTCATGTTTCTTCAGAATTTTGCAGGGGCCAAATTTCTTCATTTTCAGCCTGTTGTAAGTACCAACTGGAAATCTTTCTTTTCATAAGTGCACCATGACTAGATCCCCTACTTGGAATTCCTTATGTCTTCTCCTTTGATCAGCCCTAGCTTTATACTCTTGATTCATCTTGGTAATGTGTTCTTGAACCTCCTCATGTAGACGCTTGATATGTTCAGCAAATTCCTCAGCTTCAACACTTGTCCTCTCCCCTTGTTCTATCTTCCTCAATTATGGTGCAGTCCTTGGGCTATTCCCATATACAATTTGAAATTGTGATTTTCCAGTACTCCTATTTATAGAGTTATTGTAAGAAAAATCTTCTTGTGGTAGAATCAAATCACATCCCTTGGACTTATCCCCAACTAAACATCTCAACAAATTGCCCAGACTTCTATTTACCACTTCTGTTTGGCCGTCAGTTTGTAGGTGATGCGTGGAACTGAATTTCAAGTCTGTTCTTAGCTTTTTCCACAATTTCCTCCAGAAATACCCCACAAATTTAGTATCTCTGTCAAAAACTATACTCCTTGGAAGACCATGTAGTCTTACCACCTCTTCGAAAAACAAGTCTGCAATATGGACAACATCATGAGTTTTGTGGCATGGAATGAAATGTGCCATTTTGGAGAACCTATCAACCACCACAAATACTAAGTCATTACCCCTTTGTGTCCTTGGAAATCTAAGAAAAAAATCCATACTTATGTCCTCCCATGGCCTTGATGGAAAAGGCAATGGTTGATATAGGGCAATATTGTGACTAAACCCCTTGGCAACTTGACAAACCTGGCAACTCTGTACAAACTTCTTCACATCCTGTGAAATTTGAGGCCAAAAATAATGTTCTCTAAGAATGGCAATGGTCTTATCTCAACCAAAATGTCCTACCATCCCCCCACTGTGTTTCTCCTTAATCAAATTTTTCCTCATGGAACTCCTTGGAATGCACAATTGACTACCTTTGAACAACATTCCATCCTGAATCAAATAGTCTAACCACTTGGTTCTATCTACAGCAACAGGTTCTTTACAAGCTTTCCATGCTTCAACAAAATCAAGATCCTCAAGGTACAAATTCTTGAGTTCATCAAACTCAACTATTTCAAACTACATTACTGTAAGCAACAGCTGTCTCCTACTTAGTGCATCTGCAACCCTGTTAAATTTTCCACTTCTATGCTTCAACACAAATGTATAGCTCTGCAAGAACTCTACCCACTTCGTATGCCTCTGATTCAATTTACCTTGGCTATTTAGGTATTGTAATGCCTGATGATCATTATACAAAAAAAATTCTTTTGGCAATAAATAATGCCTTCTTTAAGGCCTGAACTATTGCATAGAACTCTTAATCATAACTAGAATACTTCTTCTTTGCATCATTCAATTTTTCACTAAAATATGCAATAGGCTTACCTTCTTGGCTTAATACAGCCCCAATAGCGTTGCCACTAGCATCAAAATCCACCTGGAACACTTTTCTAAGATCTGGAAGTGCCAACAAAGGTTGTTCTATTACCTTCTTCTTCAGCAATTCAAAACTTCTTGTAGCTGCTGCAGTCCATTTGAACTCTTTTCTATCCCCTCTTATTGTATCAGTTAGGGGTGCACATATGCCACTAAAATTCTTAATAAACTTCTTGTAAAAACCAACCAGACCACGAAATGATCTTACCTCAGTAGCAGACCTTGGAGTAGGCCATTCCAAGATGGCTTTTACCTTCTCTGGATCCATTTTGAGACCTTCAGGTGATATAACAAACCCCAAATAGACTAGCTCCCTTTTTGCAAAGTTACACTTTTTCAGATTGATTAACAGTTTCTCTTCCCTTAGACTTTCAAGGACACTATGAATATGCAATAAATGTTCTTCCAAAGTCTTGCTGAAAATTAAAATATCATCCAAATAGACAATAAAATTTTTTCCCAAGAACTTCTTAAGTACCTCATTCATGAGCCGCATGAAGGTGCTTGGGGCATTCGTCAGTCCAAAGGGTATGACTAACCACTCATAAAGACCCTCCTTGGTCTTGAAGGCTGTTTTCCACTCATCTCCTTCTCGAATCTGTATATGGTGATAACCACTCTTCAGATCTATCTTTGTGAAGTACTAAGCTCCACTCAAGCAGTCCATAATATCATCCATCCTTGGCAAAGGAAATTGGTACTTGATGGTGATCCTATTTATAGCTCGAGAATTTGTACACATCCTCCACTCTCCATCCTTCTTTGGTGCGATTATTGCAAGTACTACACATGGACTGAGGCTCTCTTGAATCAAGCCCTTCCTCAACAACTCCTGAACCTGTCTATTTAGCTCCTCTGTTTTAGTAGGAGTCATCCTGTCGGCAGCCTTGTTAGGCAAACTAGCTCCTGGAATCAGATCTATCTGATGACTGATTTGCCTTACTGGTGGCAATCCATCTGGAACATTATCAGAGATAATATCTCCAAACTCCCCTAGTAAATCTGAAACTTCAAGTGATATTTCACTACTACCTTCTTTATCTTTCCTAGGAATCAAAGCATAGCACATATGCTGATGTTTCATGCCATCTAAAAACTTCCTTCCATCAAAAAGACAAATCCTAGCACTGCTACATACCTTTTCACCTTCCTTTTTCATGGGTTTCAATTTGTGGCAAACTCCATCCTTTGTCAAAGAGTATGTGTTTGCATGTCCATTATGCACTGCATGTCTATCAAACTGCCATGGTCTACCCAACAATAGATGACAAACATCCATCGAAATAACATCACAGAGAACTTCATCATGGTAACTCCCAATTTTGAATTTTACTAAACATTGTTCACTTACCAGGACCTTATGATCATCTTTTACCCAAGAAATTCGATAGGGCTATGGATGTTTCTCCCTCTTGAGCTTCAGCTTAGAGACCATCTCTTCTGATACCAGGTTATCAGTGCTACCACCATCAATGATCACGTCACAACATTTATCCTCACACTTGCATCTGGTACGGAACAAACTTCTCCATTGTCCCAGTTCATTCTCACCACTTAGTAGGACTCTTTCATTTACCAAGGTCTCTCCTCTTTCTGCATCCTCTGAATGTGATGATTGTGCATCCTCATCCACATGAGCAACCCTAGCTTGGCCCTCAGCTCTCCTATTTTTCCTTCCTTGTCATTAAGGGCATTCAAAGGCATGATGACCTTCTTCATTGCAATGGAAATAGGTACCACAAAATCCTTCTCTTCCTTGTCCATGTCCTCTACCTCTTCCTCTCTGATTTGCAAAGTCTTGGTCACGGGAGCGGTTGAAACCCTCATTCCTCCGGTTCCTGCTAGTACCCTCATCTTCATTTTTCTTTTGGGTTTCATTGCGGCCTCCAGATGATCTACCACTTCCCTTCCTCCTTGACCGCACCCTCTTTGTCTTCCTTCAAATTTTTTATTCAGCTTCTCTTCAACTCATAGGGCAAACTGGTATGCCTCTTCAACGCTGGTCATTCTTACTAGACTTAATTCCTCCTGGATGCTAGGTCTCAACCCACTGATATAACAAGAAACCTTCTCCTTATTTGCTTCTGCATGTCCCGCTCTAATCAAGAGTCAATAAAATTCCTCTGTATATTCTTGGACTGATCTTCCCACTTGCTTTAACCCATGCATCTTCTTAAATAAATCAAGCTCATAGTCCACTGGAATGAACTGCTTCTTCAATTTGTCCACCATGTGATCCCATCTTGTGATCTTCTCCTTTCCTCTTCTGTTTCTTTCCAATTGAACCTCTTGCCACCAAATTTTGGCATGGCCTTTCAGTTTTGCCTTTGCAAACTTAACCCTATTTGGGTCCCTGATATCCTCATACTCAAAGTATTCTTCCAGTTCATTGATCCAATCGATCAAATCATCTGGTTTCAGATTTCCTAAAAATACACCCACTTCAATTGTAGGTCTTTTCCCAAACTTAGTAATGGCCCTAAAAAGCCTTTCCTCTACAAGATTCAAAACTTCCCCATCAAGTTCCCCTTCTAGTCCTATTACTTCTTCTTCATTGTCATCCTCACTGTTGTCACCTGCGGCAACATTTTCTCCTCTATGGAGCTCTTCTTGCAATGCTTGTACCTACCTTTGGAGGGATCTAATCTCCTCAGGATTAATAGCTCTGGCCCTTCTACCATGCTCTCTTCATGGAGGCATCTTCTAACTCGATCCCACAACCACACAGTCCTGGTGCAAACTGCCTCATAGTCGGTGCTCTGTCTACACACTTAGGAAAACCGGCTTTGATACCACTTGATGGGGACACAACCCAAGAACAAAATGGACACAAAAAAAAGGGAAAATTATATTAACTAAAAAAAAAAAAAAGCTATTACAAACAGTACAGAGAAAATAAACTTCAGAACATGCCCTAAGGGCTTACAATAGCATAAATCTGGAGATAATTTCCTTTCAGTACCTCCTCTCAAACTCCCCTCTGAACTGCCTTTTACAATGCCAGAAATCTCCTCAAATAGACCTCAGAGGGTTAAGGACTAGGAGTACATTCTAGAAAGTGCTAGTAGGCATCCACCGACCAAATAGAAGGTTCTGGAAGCTGTGTTAGAATTCGGTGCAAATCTAGAAGAATCCAGAAACGGTAACCAAACTTCCGGGAGGCATAACTTTTGAACCGTAGCTCTGATTAACGAATCGTTTATATTTTCGAAAAGCTCTCAAAGCACTCTATAGCCCTATGGACAAGCTTTTCTTGTCCCCCATTTTTTGGCCCTTTTTGAGGTCATTTAATGCCCCTAACCTGACTTCGAAGCATTCTTAGGGGGTCTCCAAAACTCGAAAAACTGCAATAACTTTCAAACCGTGGGGCCTTTTGACCTGATTATTTTTTTGGAATGCTCTAAATCACAATTATATTCATCTGGCCAATTCACGCCTTCTAGGTCACCAAAATGATGGCCAAATTGCATGCTCCTATTTTTTTTAGGATTTTCAAACACACTGATAGTGGAACTGTGAGAGTTGGAACCTTTATTTGACCCAAATGGGTATCCAAAAATGTAAAGACATGAAACAAAAACTAAGTCTAAGTACATTTTTTTGGGTGACACAGGATTGCCCTTATACCTCTGGATGCTCCTGCATCATTTATGGGTTTTCTCTCTCTCAATATTTCTACTCCAATACAAGTTGTAGATTTTCCAAAAATTACATATAGATATCAGAAAATAGCATTTTCTAGATTCAAGGTTAGTATTTGTCTTTTATCTATTTTAGGATTTAAGCACATACTCCCCCTATAATAGAAAGATTGTATAACCTCCTTTCTCCCTATTTTCCATCACTTAATCCATTTATGCATCAAACACTTTCTTGTGTTTAATCAATTTGGATCATCACTTTGAAAATGAGGGTTGAGAAGAGGTTTCCATTTTCTTACTATTCAGTTATATAGAAGTGTGTGTCTACTTTAATGGATACTATTTTCTCATCCAAGTTATCATTTAGGATGGTAGCCCAATAAATTGGCATCTTTTTTGTTCTAATTGTTTCAATGAAATCGACCATCCAAGTCTAAAAGTGACCTATTGCTGGGAGACCCATGACTTTTCTCAAAAGGACAATCACATACATGATATCATCCTTCATGTATCCCCTTGTCATATCAAATTTTCCCACCTTGTGGTCCACTAGTATCCTATCAATTAGGAAAGAGGATTGCACTATTTCCTTTGCCTCTTTCTTGTTCTCCCTGTACCATCTCTCTAAAGAATCATACAAGATTTGTAGGTATTGATTCACCCTTGGGAGGAGAGAAACCTTTTATATGTTATAGGGTCATAGGTCCAAGACAATTTCTAAATTTATGCTCTTAATGACCCTCTCTTTGGTCACATAGTGTTTTTCTAGGGTCATTATTAGTTTTGAACATTGAACTGATGTTGGGTGAGATGTTGCATTCACAAGAACTTACCAAATTAGTGTAGATACCATTGCCAATCTCTCCTTTGGTTTATTGTGGATTGTGAGGAATGCATTCTAGTCTATGTGTCTCAAATCTATGTCTTTGATCTCCACTTCACCATCTTGGAATTGGTATTTCTTAGGGGCTCCTTGGTACTTGAATGTGATAGGTTTTGGAGCTATTTTCTCTACCATTGAAGATGAGAAAATACTTGACCTAAACAAACCCTAGACTAACTTCCAAAGGGGAAAAATCCATTCAAAACACATGGAAAAAATGGTCCTCCCCTCTAAATGTCTTGTTATGCACTTAGTGCACCTATCACACCCTTACAGGTATGTTGGTGCACTTTATTTAGTCTTGAAATGGATATTTTCATAGTTGCACACCTCTACACCTTGGTGAGGTGTGCACATGCGCATGTCTACAACTATGAACATGCACAAGTGGCAGTACATAATTGAGGGAGAATTAAGTTGTTTCCTAACTTTGAGTATGGAGGTTCACATATGTCCACCTTCATGAAGTCTTGAAGGTTTTGTGCATTCAAACTCTTTCATTTGTGTGCAGGGTCCACATGCACATCTCATGGAAGTGCACATGTGGGAACCTTCATAGAGCCTTAGGAGTTTTTAAGCTTGTTATTTTATTAGATTTTCTTTCAATGTGGATAGGTGTACACATGCACACCTAATAAAGTTGTGCATGTGTACACCCAATTAAGTGTTGACCTTCTTTGTCTTTGTGTGTAAGAGGGAGTGTAGTATGAGGGAGCATAGTGGAGATAGGTGTGGAGGTGCATGCTTTGGAGTGAGACAATTGCAAGTGAGGAACATTAGGGGGTTTAGGGCCTTATATGGACCCCAGACCCAGCATACACCCCCACAGGTGACCACCTCTGAAGGTTTGTACGCTTCAGGTTTGTAAAAGTGTGCATGTGTCCAACCCTAGAGTGGGATGTAGTATGCATGTGCACACTTGAACCACAACTAGAGTCCAAAAAACTCACTTTTCTTTGCTCTCTAGTTGTCAAACTCTTCCTAGTCAAAGGTTTGGGTTTGACCTAGACCTAGGGTAGAGTCCAAAATGACTAGGACTCCAAACTAAGAGCCTAGTAGAGAAAAATTCACTAGGGGGTCCTCATTTCTCATAGAAATAGGGCATGTGTTGTGAAACCACAACAATACTGAGTGACAATTTATGAGAATTAAGTCAAAAGTTAGAATATGTTGAGCTAAATAGAGTTATTTCAAGTTGAGTTACACAGTTAGTGCCGAGCATTTAGAAGCCAAGTAACATACTAATTTTTTGTCATGACCAAGCATCATAATATTTGTGTGCCAAGTAAACCAATTTTGGTATATATGTTTAGAATGACACAAAAAATTAGATGAATCAGTTTGGTTGACTTATATACATGATTTAATTATTGTTGATATAGTTAAGGAGATGTTTATCATTTTTTCCTAAGATCATCAATCCATGTGAAGGCAATGTGACTAATCTAAAAAAATGGAAGGAATAAGCAACAAAAGGGATAAATCTGGATCATTGATCATGATCTAGAAACTTCTCTAGTTGGTTTTTTAAGGAAGGTCTAAACCTTAAATCAAGATAGATGAAGGATAGAATGAAAAGAAAAATTTGTGTGAAAAAGAGGCTATGCTCGATGGTTAGAAGCAAATAAAATGTAGAGAAACCTAGCAATAAAAGGACAAAGTGGAGTTTATCAGATCAAAATTAGAGAGAGGAGATTTGTAATCAAGAAGTAGAGTGCTAATCAAAGGATCAAGTACTGTTACATTCTAGCAAGTGAATTAGGGTAAATCTCTTAATAAAGTGGTCATAACATGCCTATCTAAATATCCTAATAGAGTGCTTACTTAGTTGTAAGTTTAAATCGTTTAATCAAGGTAGACTAAATAAGTCTTGTAAGTAGTTAGTAGGGAAAACCCCTATCACTAGAAGTGATCAAACATTATAGCCTTAATAGGAACATTGTATTGTTGTAATAATGAAGATTTATCGGTATCATTACCCCAATTTTACCTTCACCTTGGAGGGCTTTTGGGTAACTAAATCTTTGTGTTATGTGTGTATATTTACTTTCATGTTTATGGACATGATGAATAGTTATATCTATTTTAGTTTATGGTTATATAATGTTAATATGGGATGGGTTAAAAGTGAATGCATTTGATTTTTTTCGAAGATAAATATTTAATTTATCCTGATTCAGACCCTCCCCCCCTCCCCTCAGCATCTTACTTTCCCAATAAAATTCCAACAATTGGTATTAGATATTTGGTCTCCTAGAAGAAGTCTAACTACTTGACAGTTAAGATCTTGGAGATGGAGGCATATAAGTTTGGAAAGATAATTGAGAATCAGAAGCTTGACATACAAATCATACTAGAACAACTTGATGTAGCAAGAGAGGAGTTCAAGAAATCCTTAAAGAGAAGAAAGTAATTGGCTATCCAATAGAATGACACTCAATATCAAGAAGAAGACACCAAAGGACTACTTGATAATGGAAATTCTAGTGAAAGTAATCCAACAATAGCAGACCTATTGGAAATAAATAACATACTAAATGAATGGATAAGAGCACTAAAGAGAGAATATGAAATCTAGTTAGTAAGATTGTGTGAAGTGACTAAATAGAAAAATAAAGTTGAAGAGAATAAAGATCATAAATCTACAAGACTTGATGACAAGAATAGTGAAGTGTGATGACATGAAGAAATAGAAGTTTTGTTGGCCTTTTTTGTGAACATTTGTCTATAACATACTGAACTTTATCATCTTTCAATATAAATTTTTTGAACTTTTGAAGTATAACGTATAGACATAGGGCATAAAAATGATAATCAGAATTATATATAAAAAGGGGTTCATTTTGTGGTAAAAATCTTTCTTCATGAATGTTTGATATGGGTAGATCTTCTTGTAACTTAAGAGATTGCAAAAATTGTTAGTTGAATAATTAATGCCTTTTCTTTATAAACTAATAAACGAAAAAAAATGTTTGCGAGAAGTCTTGTGTGTATTAAATGCTGATCGCAGGAATACAAGCTGAGCGGGAGTTAATCATAAAAAAACTGCAAAGGAATAGCGCTAAGGCATTGATGGTATTAAAGAGAAGTGTAATGACATTGTTGTAGCTGGAAGACTTGGCGGCAAAGTCAGAAGGGACCTGTTTTAATGAATAACAAAGCCAGACCTAATAAAGTGGTTGAGCAAGGAAGCAAGCATCAAAGCAATCAGTTAAACATGCAATGCATGATACCTGGATTCCTAGAAGTTGTTTAAAGTCAGATAAAAGAGCAGATGTAGCATTTGCTATGATCTATATTTGTGGGGAATTTAAGGGATAATTAATGTCTTTACAATTGTATGCTTGCATTTTTAAAGTTGTAACTAACTTTCCTTCATGAGAAGGTCATAGTTATAGGATTTTGTTTTTTTTCCTTCCTTTTAAATAATACCTCATCTATATCTATGAGGTTAGGTAGTGAGTAGACAGACAGAGTCGAGAGACATCTTGTTGTTTTTCCAAGTTATTGTAACACTACATATTTGAATGAATACATGAATTTCCTCAGTTTCTACACTTTTTATCCGAGCTTATCTTTCCTTCATTCTTTTGTGGGGGCCCATGCAAAAGCTGGAGTTTACTTTAGTAAGTAGGAGTTAGACTCAATTTTTTAAGTTAAGATTAGAACTGTTGTTCCTGCAGCCACTGGAAACAGAACCAGTCACTATTCTTGCAGCAGTAGGTGCATAGATGTATGGTTAAATAATTAGAATTTCCTTCCAAGTATTTGATAGTTGTCTTTCCTTTAGATAAACTAGATTTCCTTAATGGTTATTGCATTCAAGGTAGTAGTGACTTTTAGCAAAAACTAGAGCATATACTTTGCAGACATCATCTCAAGTTCATTCTCCTAGATTGACATTTAATGAAAATCAGGATAGTACTTTGGTAGTAAGGGATGTCCAATCCTACAACTAAAAAGGTATTATATTGATTAGACATATTTTTGGCACCGTTGCTGGGGATGGTTTCAGTCTAGTATTCACTAGTGAGTCATTTAGTTTCATTTTTAGCATTCTTGCATGCATAGAAGAAGAGACCACCTTGGAAGATTTCTTCCCAACTTCAATCAAGAAGATCCTTTTTATCTTGACCCTAAAGAAAGATGAGAGAGAGAAGAAATAGAATAAGAACTATTTGAGAACATATTTATTGAAGTACTAGAACAAGTAAAATCACTAACCACATCTGAAGAATCCTTCCATTTGAATAATCTTTTTGCTAAGCCAGAATATTAAGATAATCCATTAGCTCTAGTCATTTATCAGCCACCACTAGGACATCCAAAAATGGTAGCAACTCAACCTACCATTCTCTTTCCAATTCCTTCTCAGCAGGGTAATCAAAATCTTAAAAATATGCCTTTAGCTGCCCTGCCAAAATTCTATGGCCTTATTACTGAAGATCCAAAAACTTTTCTCTTTGAATTCAACATCCTTCTTCGAAGTTATGACTACACAACTGATGCCCATAAGCTGAAATTGTCTCCATCAACTCTCAAAGAAGCTGCTTTGAGATGTTTCATGAGTCTAGGTGCCAATACTATGACAAATTAGCCAACTATGAGTAACCTGTTCCTTAATAAATATAAGGAATATTGCAGAGGCCATGATTTGAAAGGAGATGACATTTTTAAAATGTCACAAAAGGAGGATGAGACTTTGGAGGACTATGTTGCCCGGTTCATGTTTAACCTACAATGCAACACACAACATCAGCTAAATGAGGAGTCCCAAAAGCATCTCTTTATGAAAGGAGTGCATGATAGGAGTATGGAAGCTTTAGACTTAATGGCTAGAGGTGACATTACATAGAAGACGTGAGCTGAAATCTGAAATATTTGTTTGAACTATTCTAGAGCAACAACAAAAAAAGTATGAGGTTGGAGGGACTTTCTCCAAAAAAACTCCTAGGGCAGGAGTATCTAAGATAGAACTATCAAACCTCTTGACGGATTTCAAGAAAGACATCATTAATGATGTTGCTACACAATTGGATACCATGCAAGCATGAAGGAAGAAGGAGGATGCTGATAGTATGTTGGCAGGATATTTCCCCCATTGCAGAGAAAAGAAATGCAATTGCAGATGTAAGCCTATTGCTACCTTGGAATCACAGCATGTGCCTATTGATTTCATGGCAATTGATGAAGATGGGAAGTCATCTATGTTGCTCAATGAAGGCCGTGGGCTCCAAGATCAAGTATTCCCCAAGACCCACTCCATAATTATGGTGGTAATAGTCAATGGCAACAACAATATGGTAATTATAATAATTGGTAGCAACCTAACCAAGGTTGGTAACAGCCTAACCAAGGGTGGCAGCAGCCTAACCAAGGTTGGCACCAACCTTAGTAGGGTTGGCAACAACTTCAGCAGGGTTGGCAACAAACCCAAAATTGGCAGTAGCACTAGCATCAACCAGCCTTGACTCAATCTCCTCAATAGCAAGCCTTAATGCCTCCTGTAGCCAATACAGCCCCTCAAAAATAGCCACAGTTACCTGCACAACCTGCACCTAATCCTAATAGTGCAAAACCTTTAGCCCAACAACAAAGTTATTACATCACCCTGAATGATATCCATCTAAGATCTGGAACAACACTTGCCTCACCTCAATAGCCCATTATAACAAAAATAGATGATAAAAATGTTGAGTCAATTCAAGAACCTACCACCATTGTTTCTCATGTAGCCAAGACACCACCATTTCCTAGTAGGTTAATAGAGCAAGTCTTGCCAAGTAAAAATCAAGCTGCACTAGATTTTCTTGAGCAACTCAAGAAAATGATGATAAAAATTCCCTTGCTTGATGCAATAAAGGAGGTACCTATATATTCAAAAGCCATCAGAGAAGCCTATGTTAAAAAGCCAAGAAGGAAAAAGAAAGACCCAAAGACTATCCATGTCCTTGGGTAGCTTTCTGATCTTATACTTGATAACTGCAAAATGCCTAAGTATGTAGACCCTGCAAGCCCAGTAGTGACCCTCACCATTCAAGGAGTGCAAGTGCAGAATGTCTTAATAGACCTAGGAGCATCCATCAATGTAATGACCAAGGAAGTAGTGTCCAAATTAAGCATCATTGGTCTTAGGAAAACACCAACAATTTTGCAACTAGCAAATAGTTCTACCATCATTCCTGATGGTATGCTAGAAGATGTCAGTGTCACATTACATTCATGGGAGTATCCGGTTGATTTTGTCTTACTCTCTCCAAAAACAAGTATTGGGGGATACCATATCATTTTAGGATGACCATGGTTAGCAAGAGAAAATGCTTATATTGCATGTCAATAAGGAAAAATGACTATTTTAGATGGAATGAACACTAAAAATTTAACCTTGTATTCTCCTGATCAGCCTTTGTTGCAGAATGATCAAGTTGTTTGGCCAAATATGGATGACTCTGATATGGACATAGATTCTATTCAACAATTGATGATGATCTCAAGGACTCATTTGTAAACATTAAAGAAGAAGATGATGTTATTTCTTCTATCATACTAAATGAGTATGGAACACAACTTGAGACATCTTCTAAAAAAAAGTGTGTTTTAGAAAGCATTTTGCCTTTATCTATTGAACTTCATTATTCTGAGTCTGCACAACTTATGCATTCACTCCTACCACATGAGATAGATTCACAACCAATTGTGAAAATTTCAATGGCTGAAAAAGTAGTCAAAATAGCAATCATTCTAGGAAGAGAATTAAATATAAGCAAGTCTTATCTCAGGCACAACATCATAATACCCTATAGCTGTTACAAAAGCACCAGGATGTTTTTGCTTGGGAGTATACAAATATGAAATTGGATCCTACACTCTATGCCCATAGGATTTATATCAATCTAGATTGCAAACCTGTGAGACAACCTCAGTGTAGGATAAACCCAACATTAAGGGATATTGTCAAAAATGAATTGCGAAAGCTACTTAATGCTGGCTTCATATATCCTATTTCAGATAGCCAATGGGTGTCACCATTGGTTATTGTTCCCAAAAAGGGGGGAAAGTGGCAAGTTTTCATGGATTATAGAGAACTTAACTCTGCTACCAAGAAGGATCATTTTCCATTGCCTTTTGTTGATCAAGTTCTTGACAATCTTGCAGGAAAAAAATACTTTTCATTCTTGGATGGGTTCAGTGGCTACAATCAAATCAAGATAGCATCAAAGGATCAAGAAAAGACCACATTCACATGTCCATGGGGAACATTTTCTTATGTTGTCCTACCATTTGGTTTGTGCAATGCACCTACAACTTTCCAAAGAGCTGTTATTAGCATTTTTCTAACATATCTATAGATTGTTTGGAAGTGTATATGGATGACTTCACCACATATGGACAAAAATTTGAAGAAGCCAAGGAAAACTTGGACAAGGTTTTACAAAGATGCAAAGACTACGATTTATCTTTAAACAGTGAAAAGTGCTTTATGATGATGCAAGGAGTGGTGTTGGGACACTTTATTTCCCCTAAAGGAATTGAAGTAGATCCAACAAAAATAGAAGTCATACACACATTGGCTGTACCAACTAAATTGAAAGAAGTCAAAAATTTTCTAGGACATGCAAGATATTATTGGCATTTTATGAAAGATTTTAGTCAAATTGCAGCACCTTTATATAAATTGTTTCGAAAATATGTAGAGTTTGTATGGGATTCAGAGTGTACAAAAGCTTTCCTATAGCTTAAGGAAGTCCTCTCAATAACACCAGTGCTCCAAGGACCAAATTGGGAGTTACCTTTTCACATACACATAGATGCTTTAGATCATGCCATTGGAGTGGTAGTTGGCCAAAAGATAGATTCAGTAGAACATGCAATTTACTATATCAGCAAAAATCTTCAAGGAGCCGAGTATAACTACACTGTGACAAAGAAAGAATTACTTGCTGTAATTTATGCTCTAAATAAATTTAGACATTACACTATAGGATACCAAATATTTGTACATATAGATCACTCTGCTATCAAATATCTGATGAACAAGCCAACACTCTCTGGACGATTGGCTCGATGGTTGTTACTAATGCAAGAATTTGACATCACCATTATTGACAAGCCAGGTAAAGTAAATGTTGTAGCTGATTTCTTGTTTCATCTCCAAACACTTAATGATCCTGTAGCCATAGAAGATAGCTTTCTCGATGAACATCTCTTCCTTTTGTCAGCACAAAACCCTTGGTATGCTGACATTGCCAACTATCTAACTATTGGCAAAACTCTCCCACATTTCTCTACAAAAGAAAAATGATTGCTGGCAGAAAAGAGTTTTAATTTCTCATGGATCTTGGGATTCATGTTTTATACTGGACCAGACTAGGTAACACAAAGATGTCTTAGAGAGGATGAAACATATGATGTTCTTTGTGCTTGTCATGACGAGCCTTGTGGTGGTCACTTTTCTAACAAATGGACTGCATTAAAGATTCTAATACAGGTTATTATTGGCCTACACTTCACAAGGATGCGGCTCAATATACAAAAAAAAAGTGATAAATGTCAAAGAATGGGTCGACTGACAAGAATGAGTGAAATGCCCCTACAACCACAGATAGTAGTAGAACCATTTGATAAATGGAGAATTGATTTTGTTGGCCCTATTGAACCACCATTAGAAGGGAAAAGTTACATACTATTTTTCACTGATTATGTTACTAAGTGGGCCGAAGCAAAACCCATGAAGCATACTCGTGATAATAATGTTGCAAAGTTTCTGTATGAATGTATCTTTACCAAATTTGGTGTTCCAAGAGAATTGCAATCAGATTAAGGGCCTTAGTTCACATCTAATCTAATAGCAACACTCATGGAGGAGTATAAAATTTGGCATGGAAAATCATCTCCATATCATCCACAGGCCAATGGACAGGTAGAAGTGACAAATAGAGAGCTAGAACATATTCTCACTAAAATAGTGTCTTTGCATCAGAAAGATTAGGCAATTAGACATCCTGAAGCCTTATGGGCATACAAAAAAACATGGAAATCCACTACTAGGTTTACGCCTTTTCAACTCCTATATGGGAAGACAGCTGTTATGCCCATTAAATTTGAACATAAAACTCTACGGACAGCTTTGGAACTTGATATTACCCTTCCTGCAGCACAACAGGACCACATTTTGCATCTCAATGAGTTGGATGAATGGAAAAAATCAGCTCTTCATAACACAAAATTAATTCAGAGTCAAAGAAAGCAATGGCATGACAAATTCATTAAAGATAGAGAATTCTTTGTTGGTGATTGGGCGCTCCTGTATGATTCACAATATCAGTGTCACCAAGGAAAATTTTAGACTCGATGGCTTGGTCCCTATGAAATCATTACAATTTTTAACAATGGAGTAGTTCAACTATCAACAATTGATCTAGTCAAATTCAAACTCCTAGTTAATGGGCATCGCCTGAAGTTATATCATAAACCAGCAACCCAGTAAGAATTTCTTCAACAGTTCACCACAATAGAAACATCTCTTCCTGCAACCACTCCATTTGACTCTCCCACTCAGATGCCTATAGGTCCTTGAATTTATTTTCAAGGCCTTCATAATAAAAATTTTGCACTCATGCAAAAATTCATTCCTTTTCCACCCTATTCCATCCCACCTTCTTGTCTTTCCACTATCATGCCATCTCTCTTTCTTTCTCTCATATGGCACTACTTGGACCATCCTTCCTATCACACCTCAGGTTAGTCACACTTGACCCCTTTGCATTTATTTAATTTATTATTTATTTAGAAAATCATGTTATTTTGATTTTTGGAATTTACAATCTTTACGATCTGGTGGGACCCAATCTCTGCTAGGTTGGGGGGTGGGAAAATTGAATCATGAATGCAAATCAAGGAAATCTTAAGTTGGCATGTAGGATGTATGGGGAAGAGTCATTTTAGTAATGAGCTGGTGCTCCTTTGTACTTCCAAAATGTGTGAAATAATGTAAAGAAGGCTAACCATTAAATCATGATTTCACATAACCCCTCATTAATATGGCGTATGTTTTTTAGCATGATCTTTATCCTCATTATGGTTTGGTGATTAAAATGCCATCATGAAGTATTGAAGGATGTGATGTTTGGAAAGTATTGAAGTATTTAAATTTCCCTTTGTTGAAACTCTTGTAGCTATCACTGCCCATACTCTAAAAATCACTTGCAGTGAATTTGCCTGTACTAGCATTTTTTTCAAAAAATATGGGTGGAGAACCTCAACGACATGAACCAGCAGACCATAAAGTCTTACTGGCAGATCCAACAACATGTAGTTTGTTTCAACAATGAGGTTGCCTAGCTTACTATCTCAGTTTGAAGCAGTTTGATCAAGAAATTGTGCTCCAATTTCATAATACATTGAGGGACAGATATGCAACTGTTAAGGGCATTCAAATAGAATTCACTGAAGAAGTGGTGGCAGAAGTTTTTGGTTTTCCCACAAATAGATAATTTTGGATAGAGGACTTGGATGCATGACAAGCAAAAGAGCATTTCTCAGTACCTAGAGATCCTCGGCTGGAGGAAAACAAAAAGCAAGGTACATTACAATTATCTCTCCCTCTGCAATTCATCCACCTTGTTGAATTTATCATAAGATATTTTACCTGTGAAGGAAGGTATTCCTATTTGCATGTTGTTCATTTCAAAATTTTGAGTGGTTTGTGGCATGGTGATTGTCTTGTAAATCTCCCGAGTTTCCTTTATAATATTATCAAAAGGCAAGCTACCTATATACAACAAGGAAAAACCCAGTCAGTATCCCACCATTGCTTGATTAGGGCTATAATTGAAAGAGAGTTGAATAGGTAGCACTTGGGAACATGGGAGGATTTTGTAAAACTAAGGATAGAAGGACCTAAAAGGGGTGGATCTAAAGGGAAAGGAATGGGAACAAGAGAGAAAAATGATGTAGGAGTTAGAAAAGTACTATATAGAATGGCTCAAGAAGCTTCAGCTTCTACCTCTAAACTTAAAACTACAAAAAGGAAATTTTTTCCTGCAAAAGACTCAACTTCTAGGAAGAGAAAATCATGCACAGTTACTGCAAATGAAGGTTTAGAAGAAGTATCTCCAATATCACAAGAACTTGTACTCAACCTGAATAAAGGGAAATCTATCAATAAGGGCAAGAAACCAATTTCTACTCCATGACAAGTCACCAAAATTTCTGGGGTAAATTTGAGAACTGAACCTCCTGTGCCACCTATTAAGCCTCCTATACCACCTATTGATGTTGAAACTCCAGTACCTATACTTGCACAATCACCAAAGCACATAGCACCTACTCTTGAACATGAAAATGATCTTAAGGAAATTCTTGCAAAGCCAAATAGCCCTATTAATGTTGATAGTGACACAAAGTCCTTAAAGGAAATAGTTTCTGGGTTTGAATAGCCAGGAGAGGAAACTAATAATCTACCACCAGAGGAATATCCATCTGTTGCACAAGAAATGGTTCAAAAAAAGTTAAAATGACTATTGCACCCCATCCTACAATCGTTGCCCCTTCAAAAAAAGTTGATAACACTGTTGCTTGTCAAAATAATAGCTTTGTTGAACATTAGCATTCTCAGGATGATAGCACTATTGACCACCATCATCTTGAGCATTGCCTTGAAGATTATAGACCTGTTCTTCGTCGTCATACACCACTAGACATTTCTACTCCGTTAATAGCCAGGTTTAGTTTGTACCAATAGTTTTAATGGGAAAAAGCAAACTGGGACCTAGAAAGGAAGCAATTGCTCAGAACTATTAGAGAACAAGCACAACAAATTGAAGAGAAGGATAGTGAAATTATGGTTCTGTAGCAATGTGTCATGAAGATTACAGAGCTCATTCCAAAGCTTGTAAATTTTAGGTCACCATCTCTAGTTTACACAATGTTCCTAAAGGAGAAAATGATTAATATTCAATTGTCTCAAATTATTTAGGGGTTGAACCCTTCCTTGCACACTCCCTAGGAATTTTATGCAGCATTCAAATCAATTTAGATGACTCTATAGAATCTCCTCTATGAGTTATATGTTCATAATCTTGCTATTCCAGATGATAAGGATTGGAATTCATTGTTATATGTGGGAGATGTATAGTTTAGGGCTGTTATGTCATGGACGTAGAATGAGATTAGTCGAGAGAACCAGGTTGCTCCTTATAGGGAAAAGGAAATGTTTAAACCATTGTACATTTGACCAGAGGTACAAAACACTCATAGAGTATTCTTCGATTGGCTTTTTGTTAACAATAATCAAAGTGTTGCTACCAAAATTCACCCTGTCCACAAATAGACATTTCTAGATTGGGAGCAGCATTGTTATACAAATGCCCCTAATGCTATACAAGCCTCCCTTCAAAGATGGATCTAATTGCTAGAAGATCTAAAAAAAAGGGAGTTGCACTCTCCCCAAAATCTAGAGTTGACCATCAGTAGGATGCCTAGGTATATGATGTTAGGTAGAAGTTAGAAAAATTATTGGGTACCTCTTCATTTCCAACCGCCAAATATCAATACCTTGATTGAGGAAGATCTAAAGAATGATACATTTGTCAAGGAAACCTTAGATACACCTCTACCATGCATCAACCTAGTTTTGATACAAGTGCATGATTATCCTAGGATAGAAAGTGCTCCAACTATTGACTCAACACCTAATATTTCTACAATAACTATTTTCATAGTTAAAGAAAATAGCACACAAGGTGTAAGTGTCAAGGAATAGGGTAAGGAAATAATTATAATTCTACATCCACCACCCAAGGCTAACCTTTTCATTGATAAAAAAGAAGAAGAGGAGTAAGAGAAATAAGATAAGTATACAACTTATGCCTCAGGACCTCACATTGAAGGAATAAAGGAGGCTATGCCACAAAGGAGTGAGGAAACTCAAGAGCCAAAAGAGCAAGAGGCAGTTCAAGCATTGGTTCAACTAGCTAGTATAGTGCCCTCACTAACTAAAACCACAAAAAATGCTGCACATAATTAGCAAGTTGTATCTACTTAGAAGGAGATAATTGTAGTAAGTTTTGATACAAAAGGGCAAGATTTTTCAAATTTGAGTGTTGAAGTTACACCATTACAGATAATCTTGGCAAGCTCTAGCATGCCAAAGGAGAAGATGATCAAGTCACCTGGAAATCCAGTGACACTAGATGAGGTTATAGTGATTCCCAAATTTTATCCTAACAATATGAATTTTGATCATATGCTAATTTTATAAGATATATTGGCCAAAAAGCCAAAGCAAGAAGAAATGAAAATGGAACATCAACAGAGGTAGGTACTCCAATATGAAATCAAGGATATTTTTGTTGATGCATTTGAGATTTAGGATATTAATGAGCATACACCTATTATAGATCAATTAGTTCACATTGTTGAGAAGGTCATCAATGGTGACATTAAGGGTAATGAAGATTTAATGAGGTGGTCTAAGAAGAAATTTGAGACCAAAGTTTTGGAGAAATTTTCAACAGAGATTGTCATTAAGAAGGTTGAATTTTCCACCCTTTTAAATAATTTTGAGGAAGTTATAAAAAATTTTCATTCTTTGTATAAAAAGCTTTGTGGTGTAGATTTATTTACTAAGGATAATCAATTGTATATAGACAAGCTTCAGGCATTTTTGAGGTCAACGGGACATTCATTGAGAATGGACACAAGTTCAAGCTCCATTCATTTTAACAAGTTGACTTTTTCTCAAGGTAAATTAATCAAGTTGATGGCTAAAGATAGAAACATAAGGGAAATTTTGATTTCTATTCAATCCTTATTAATACCTCATTTGGAGATCATGTAGAGAGAACTAATAGCTACAAAAGCTTTAGCTCAGAGAGATCTACATCTCTCAAATGCAGACAATTTGCTTGATCTAGCTGCTCAATTAGAAATTAGAATACAATTTTTGGAATCTTTTAGATCCAATTAGGATAATACTATTGGAAATATTCAATACTATGCTAAGGTACTAAGAGGGAAGGGGTGAATCAATAACTTCTAAAATTTCTACACCAATTTCAATTTTGAATCAAATAAACATTTTAACTTTTAATTTATCACATCTAATCTAATTAAATGCACGTGAAACTGAAAGTATAAAAGCATCCATCACACTTGATCACAATGATTTTGGTGGCCCAAAAACCTTCCAAATTGAAAGTAAAACTAGGGTGGGGATGATACCCACAAAAATTCAATACTATAGCATAAAGTTGGCTTGTTAAGGCTTATAATGATCACTTCTGATGATCTGCCCTATTAAGAGCAATTAGGACGACTAGGTCCACCTTGTTAGAGGTTTTAAAACACACAATGAAGTATGCACTATGTTAAGAGATTTTAGAAATATTGTTAAGTCTACCTTGTGAAAGGATTTTGACTAGTTGACCTATTAGAATGAAATAGTAGATCTCTAACTTACAACTGGATTGCTAATAGAGATTCCTTGATTGCACTAATCACCTTTCTATGATAGATTTGTCACTATTGCTCCTTATGCTGATATGGCCTTCAAAATCTATATCTACTACTTAACTTCACATTTGCATTCTTACATGGTCATCATCATTTCATTATTTCTCATATGGACGTGATACAATACATTACATATATACCAAGCCAAATTAAAAAATTATAAAGTTGTCCATCATACAAGCTAACACCAATATTACAAAGTTGACCCAAATGAAGACACTCGAGTTTTGAAGACTAACTTAGTTAAGTTCTGATACTTGGCATCCACTATCATTACTCGGCATCATCATGAACTTGGTAGAAGTAGAGGCTCAATCCGTACTGATCACTTCAAAGTAGTCTTGAACTCGATCTACACTAGTGACTTAGTAGATACTGTGTAACCTGACATAAACTGAATCACTTGGTAAACACTAATCATCATATAGCTTGCTTAGCACTAGCTTTATATTCCATGAACTATGAACTCAGTGGAAACTACAATGCTTGGTAACCACTTGATCTGATTTAGGATCTATACGAATATGACTTAATCCTAACAATCAAATATACTTTCTTGATCCTTGCAGTAAATGCATGGTTATGTATCTTAAATTGTTGAAATTACAAGAATATTTATGCTTTAAACACTTAAAATTAACAATATTTTTAATAAGATAAAATAAAGAACATAACAAAAAAAATTAGAGAAATAAGAAAGAGATAGAAGAGATGCAAACGATTTGATAACGAAGTTCATCCGGTTAGGACTATGTCTCTGGGTCTGCTTCTCAATTTGAGGACCGCTTTATTAATGTTGCCAAGAAAAACATGCCTTTTTACAACATTCAAGCTTCAACCCTTACAGTCTCTCTCTTTCACACTTGAACATAATAACTTTGTGCTTACAATAATCTCTCACGTACAAACTCTCTCAAGAATTAAAAAACTTCTCCCAAGAGAAAATTTATGTAATTAAAAAATGTAGAAAGGAGCAACATAACTCAACTAATAGAAAGAAATGAGAGACAAGAGGCACAACACAATTTGATCTCAGAGTTCACCTTGTCAAGACTATGTCTTTGGGTTTAGCTCCAACTAGTGGATCAATCCGATTAACTTCAAATTAAGTACAATGTGTTACAAGACCAATTCCTTGTAAAATATTAGAATAACATTTCTTCAATGTTCGGAATTGAAAATACATCCTCCAAATTTTCTCTCACCTCCTCAACAATAAGTTATCCTTTTGGTTCCTCCCAAAGACTAAATAATCACAATAATGTTCCTAATCTTCATGTTTTGAAAATGGCCTACTACCCACCTTTTTATACATAAAAATGGCCTAAAATAGGTTAAAACAAAATAATTTAATTATAGGCCATTTAACAAATCTCCTTTTTGAAATAACCCCTTAGACATTTAATAAGTTTGGCTTTACATCAATTTTGGGCTTCAAAACAATAACAAAATAACTAGAAACCCTTATTTTATAATAAGGTTGGTGGATTTGTTGTGGGTATATAACAACTCTTCTTTTAATATCAAATATATTATAAATAGCCCATTGGTTGGCTTTACTTTTAGGAGGGCAATGGTTGAGAGTTCAACTCCCATCAACTAATTCCTTTAATTCGAATTAAATAATCATTTTAATTTTAATTTGAATTTTTTTCCCTCTCTTTAAGATTTTATGATGTCATGTTGATGTCATCAAAATCCACACTTTTACCTGAACTTCAAACCATCATAACTTTCATATTCGATCTTCATTTTTGACGAAATGAATGCCATTGGAAAGCTTTGGATGAGCTCTTTCATTTAAAATCCATTGTTGACCACTTTTGAGATGATTATTTTTTCACCATTTTATGGCCTTTGGTCCAAGTTTGACTAAACTTTGACTGGTCGTAACTTTGTCATCTAAACTCCATTTTTTCCTGTTGAAGTTGTGTTAGAGTCAAAATTGTGAGGACTTCAACATGGTACTGATTATTGGAGTTTTGGAGATACTTCAAATTTTAGTGAAAATATCCTCTGGATCAAGCCTCCCCACTGAAAAAAAGCTTTCAAACCTTGGAAAGTTTATTTTTTACAAAAGATATAAATGAGGACATTTTTGCCTCAATTGTCTAGTATCACCTGTACAAACTATTGGAATTCTAAATAACTGAACCATCAAACACATTATGAAGAATGAAATAACACTACTAATACAATCAACCATAAATCCACCAATTTCCACTGTTACATCCATCACCCACATAGTTCCAACTAGTAGAAATAGAAGTAACAAAACTGAAACAACTGATGAAATGGAAAAAGAATCAACATTTTGGACCTCTTGTATAGAAACATCATTAGAAAATGAACCTTTCAAATCCTCTTTTATCGTCACTGGCTGAAGACTTATTTTTCTCGCACCTGATCCTCACTAATTGTTGTAGACATGAGAGTCAGTTTATTGCTTGCATTTATAATCATTTCCAAATGTCATGTGTTTACAATTCATCATGCGATGAGCTCTTATAATATATTCAATTCTATCTTTAAACAAATGATACTTGTTATGCTCCCTATAGAAGATAGCTTTCCTATCATATAAGTATGGGCTACCCAACACAATCCCATAGATGTCAAGTGGAACCACATCAAACTCAACGTCATCTATGAACTTAGATGTTATTGCAAACCTTAACTTGTATTTCTTAGTAACTCACAATTTGTTATCATTGCACACCCAGCCTAATGGATAAGGTCTCCTATGTGGCTTAGTTTCCAATCCCAACTATTTAACAATTTCTTCTTAAATCAAATTAACTTGGGAACCACTATCTATCAATGTGTCAATTTTAGTGTTCTTTGAAATCATCCTTCTATGAAAAAGTTCACACCTTTTACTATCTTTAGGAACAACATGATTTTTTGAAGTGGAAGCATATGAAACATCAGTGGTAGAATCAACATCGGCTTTACCTTTCAAACCCATAGCTGCTATTGTTGCTTCATCACTAGAATCTGATCCAAGATCCTAAATAACAACCATAGACTTTTGCTTACCCTTACGATCCTTAAACCACTTTGGTTTCAATTCTGGCTACAATTTCCAACACTTCTCTTCTACGTGACCTTTCTTCTGACAATGTGAACAAGTAGGCTTTTCACCTTCCTCTTTCTTCATTGTGGCTGCCTTCTTTCCTTTCTTGATGCTATCAGGGGGAGCAAATTCCTTCTTAGAATTGAAACTCATGTTTCCTCCACCTGCTTCAATATGATTCGCTTGAACACATACTTCATCAAAGTTAGAAGGACTAAACATCAATATCATATGCTTCAAATACGAATGCATTCCACCTATATACTTTAACAAAGTATCTTGCATATAAAGAGGAATTTCAAGAGTTAATGCCTGCTTCCTAAACACCTATGTATACTCTTGTACAGATTGTCCTTTACCTTGCCTTAGATTTTGCCAATCCACAATGGCTTCTTGCATATAACCCAAAGGATAAAATTTTTTCTTTAAAGAAAAAGTAAATTCATACCAAGATGAGATGATTTTACCATGTGCAGCAAGATCATCCTAGATCTTACTCTCCCACCAGACTAATGTTGTACCTCCCATTCTTAGGGTAGCTAGCTAGATTTTGGAAAAATCATCCAAAATATTTTGAACATTATAGTACACCTCAATCAGCTTAAACCAATTATCCAATTTCTCGGCATCCAATTCACCACTATATACAAGCAACTCAAACTTAACATCCAATTTTAACAAAGGCACATTAACATGCTCAGGTTTCTTTGAAGAATAAGTAAACAAAGAAGATGAAGAAGATGATGGAGATGGGGATGGAGGTTCAAGAGGGTCACTACCACCTCCTACTCCTTTACCTTTCACATCTTTTGATGAGGATTTTGCTTCCTCCTCCTTCTTAGCTTTATTTTCCTTTCTCAATTATTGTTCATGCATTTCTTGGAGAAGAATGTCCACCAAAGCCTTTAATTCTGCAAAAGATCTTTGGAATGCATCTGCATCAAATTCAAGAAAATTTTGTTCAAATGCCATCTCTAATCGAGGAAAAGTCCTTCTTTTCCCAATTTTTGGATTGAACTTTTCAAGTTCACCTTCTCCTTGTTTCAACTTTAACCTGGTTAACATTCACCACCTACAATTTATCTGCAAAAATAGGCTTTGATACCAAACTTGATTTGATTTAGGATCTATAAGAATATGACTTAATCCTAACAATTAGATATACTTTCCCATTCCTTGCAGGAAATGCATGGTTATGTATCTTAAACCATTTAAATTACAAGAAGATTTATGCTTTAAACACTTAAAATTAACAATGTGTCTAATAACATAAAATAAAGAACATAATAAAAAAATGAGAGAAATAAGAAAGAGATAGAAGAGATGCAAATGATTTGATAACAGAGTTCATCTGGTTAGGACTACGTCTCTGGGTCTGCTTCTCAATTCGAGGACCACTTTATTAATGTCGCCAAGAAAAACATGCCTTTTTACAACATTTGAGCTTCAGGCCTTACAATCTCTCTCTTTCACACTTGAAGATAATAACTTTGTGCTTACAATAATCTCTCACCTACAAACACTCTCAAGAATTACAAAACTTCTCCCAAGAGCAAATTTATGTAACTGAAAAATGTAGAAAGGAGCAACATAACTCAACTGACAAAAAGAAATGAAAGACAAGAGGCATAACACAATTTGATCTCGGAGTTTGCCCTATCTGGACTACATCTCTAGGTCCAGCTCCAACTGGTGGACCGATCCAATTAACTCCAAATTAAGTACAATGTGTTACAAGACCAATTCCTTTTAAAACATCAGCATAACATTGCTCTGATGTTTAGAAATGAAAATACGTCCTCCAGATTTTCTCTCACCTCCTCAGCAATAAGTTATCCTTTTGGTTCCTCCCAAAGATGTAATAATCACAATAATGTTCATAATCTCCATGTTTTGAAAATGGCCTCCTACCCCACTTTTTATACATAAAAATGGCCTAAAATAGGTTAAAACAAAATAATTTAATTATAGGCCCTTTAACAAATCTCCTTTTCGAAATAACCCCTTAGCCATTTAATAAATTTGGCTTTACATCAATTTTGAGCTTCAAAATAATAACAAAATAACTAGAAACTCTTATTTCATAATAAGGTTGGTGGATTTGTTATGGGTATATAACAACTCTTCCTTTAATATCAAATATATTATAAATAGCCCATTGGTTGGCCTTATTTTTAGGAGGTCAATGGTTGAGAGTTCAACTTCCATCAACTAATTCCTTTAATTTGAATTAAATAATCATTTTAATTTTAATTTGAATTTTTTTCCTCTTTTTAAGATTTTATGATGTCATGTTGATGCCATCAAAATCCACACTTTTACCTGAACTTCAAACCATCATAACTTTCATATTCAATCTTCGTTTTTGACAAAATGAATGCCATTGGAAAGCTTTTGATGAGCTCTTTCATTTAAAATCTATTTTTGACCACTTTTAAGATGATTATTTTTTCACCTTTTTATGGCCTTTGGTCCAAGTTTGACTAAAATTTGACTGGTCATAACTTTGTCATCTAAACTCCAATTTTTCCCATTCAAGTTGTGTTGGAGTCAAAATTGTGAGGACTTCAAGATGGTACCGATTATTGGAGTTTTGGAGATACTTCAAATTTTAGTGAAAATATCCTCCAGATCACCACTGAACTACTCAGTTTGAACTACTAGACTGAATATGCTTGGTTTGCTGTTGAGCTTCACATTAACTGAATTACTTGTTAACCATTGAAATGCTCGATAGCTGATAGATTACATGGCAAAAACTATTGACTATTCAATAAGCTTGGTAGCCATACAAAATCTAAATAAGTGTGTGTCATTAATAACAAACTTGACTAATATGTCAACAATCTCCCCCTTTGGCATTAGTGACAAAAACACTTATTAGCCAAAATCTTATATACATTACCATGTGATGCTAGCTCAGTAGAATGTACTATTTTGAGATTTTTCAAAATTTATCTTTGTAAGGTATACTATACATCATCTATTATATACATTCTCCTCATGGCATGTTTCTCCCCATACTATGTGTCTTATTCTCAACAATAATCTCCCCTTTTTTGACAATAATGCCAAAAACTTATTCAAAACTTCTTTACAAGGAGACACCAATATGAGATAAAAAATTAGAATGTACCTTAAGAATAAGTGCTAGGGTTTTATTCCAATTTTCTTGCAAAATCTTGCATGTATGTAGAGCAATTTGCACTTCTGCAGAGAGTTTTATCATGTGATCTGCAATAGAGAAGTTATTGTCATAGATCAAGGTTTTTGAGTAAATAATATGTTTCTACATTGTATCCATGAAAGGAATGATCATATTCTAAATATCAATCAGTGATGAGTAGATCCTTGCTTCTTCTCTCAACAACTCTGCCTACATGTTTGTCAAAAATCTAATCTTCATGTGATGTGCAAAGCTTGAACTATGTTCAAGTTGCCGCTCCTGAGCACTGGCTTTTAGATCCTCATCAATTTTTGACAGTTTGCTCTTTATTTCCTTTGTAAACTTGGAAACATCACACAGATTCACAAAAAGTGATGTCACATTGGTGCAAGATGATTCAAGATTGGTCAAAATTGATGAAAGCTCAACTTATTGAATAACAATTTGTTGAGCAATGTGCTCAAGCACTTTATTATTAAATTTCTTTTTAGCTTTCTCAATTAACTTATCCTATCCACTACTATCCTCATTGAACTTTTGGATTGCTTCTACTAATTGTAACAAAATAGGTTGAGAAGAATCTACCTCAATATCTATTACCTCAGACAAAATGTTTTTAGCATCATCAATAATCTTATACTCTCTATCTCTTTCTTGTCTCAATTTTTGCTACTTTTCTTTCTTTTGAAGGAGTTCACCAACTATGTGCAATTAATCCACAATAAGATTATCAATGCCCCATTTAGGAATTTCTATTTTTTCATCTAAGTCTATGTCCTCCTCTATCTCCTTTCCTCTACCCAAAAATTTAGTACTCAATTGAACCTTAGGTTCAACTATCCTTATACTTAATGCCTTTGTATTCGGAATGGAAATAATTGTAGATATACTAGGATTTGCAGTAAAATTTGATATAGTACTAATTGATGGAATACTAATAGGAATTCTTGTTGAATCCAAAACTGAAATAGACAAAATTGTAGTATCCAAAACTAAAGTACTTACTATTGAACATCTCAAAATTATAGAAGCCACTGTATTCATGATTTTTGACTTGATAGTTGAAGAAGTGCGAGGTTGCAGCTTGGTAGATGAAGTGGAAGTCACTTCTGTTATAGATACATTGAGTTGAATGGGAGTGAAGAGTGATTTGACATTTGAGGTGTCTGTGGTTGTCACAATCAAACTTGTTGAAGCTATCTCTGAGCTTGATATGGTTATTGCTTTTCTTGGAGAGTGAGGAAGTGACTACAGTTGCTATCTTTATTGGGTTAGTCTCCTCATCATCTTCTTTGTCTTCCTTAGTAACTTCCTCCTCTTTATCTTCTTCATCTTCCTCATTGTCAAAATGTGTGGGCTTAGTATAAGTTTCTTCTTCATCATCATCACTACCATTATCATTATCCTTAACATCGACTAGGAAGTCACTTGGTTTATGCAAATGATAAACATTCTTCCACATGCTTGTGGCATTCTTAACCACATGCTCTATATCCTTGATCAAAATTATACATGTATTAAATCTAAGAGTCATTTTATCTTCATTTTTCTTCAAAGACTCTTTTACCTTAGCATCTGTCATGTTTGGTAGCAATTGCCTTAGGGTTTATGCATAAAAATCTTTTGTTGTTTGCATTAAAAAGTCCCATCTTGGCTTTATTTTCTCTAATAATTCATTAGATATTTTAGAGGCTAATTGATCTAGTAAATACTTCCATTTTCCCATTTTGGTCAACACTAGTTCTTCCACCTATTTCCTCTCTAACTTTGTCTTGGTTTCATATTTCAAAGATTTTAAGTTTTTGATACCTGCACCTTCTTCCATTTGTTTCAATTTTTCTCGGAAGGTGGGAGAAGGTTTTCTAAAGACAATATCATTGCCTTTCTTCCTGGACCTTCTTGTAAAGACTATAGTGGATGGCTTAAGTGGCTTGGTGATGATCACCTTTTCTTTCTTCTTCATTGGTTCTTCTTCCTTTTCTGATTCCTCTTCATCCTCTACCTCTTCTTCATCTTCTCCTTTACCTTTAGTTAACATGAGAGGTGTGTTGGATTTTAGTTTAGCTATCCTCCTCTTTCCCTTGTTAACTACTTGAGGGAGTTTTATCTCCAATTCTATTCTTGCCTTGGCCTCATCACATGTTCCAAATTATGGTGCCTTTGGATCAATAGGTTCATTAATTAGAGCCTCAATAATATCCTTTGCCTCATCAATATTTACCTCATAAGGAAGAGGTTTTACTCATACAATCTTGGCCTTTCCTAGCTGAATGTAGATTCTATCACAATCAACCATAAAGCATATATCATCTTTGTAATCCTCAACTAACTTCTTGGGTATTCTGAACCTATTGTTCATTTTCTCTTTCAAAACTTTAAAGTAGTTGTCCATAATGCTAACATTATTTTTTCTCCCATTTCTACAATGTATTCATTTATCTAATATAATATAGGCACATCTTTCCTCCATACTACTGTGGCTTTAGATGGGAAGAACTTCTGAACATAGAAGAATAAACATGTCAAGAGTGAACCAAATTTATAGGGGTTGTTCTTGGATGTCCTAATGCTCTCCATATTCTTGTTGAAATACCTTAACAAAAAATCTACCAAGTCATAAGATAGATTATTTTTTGCCACTTTATAAGCCAAGCCTATAGCTTTATATGATACACTGTTAAGATGGCTCAAACTATATATCTTATGTGCCATGACATGGATCCCAAATTTTAGTTCTACATCTATTACACTACTAATTTTCATACCTTGCCATCCCACATGGCTAGGGTTTTCTTTTCCACCTGAGTTGGACCTAGGGTTTTGGTGGTTTTGGCTTTGGTGAGCATGGGGAGGCTAGTGATGTGATGAATCATTTTCTTTGTGATCACAATAGGTTGC
>CM053788.1:126581181-126623681 GCA_028749045.1 Cupressus sempervirens
TGACTATTGCTCTCTTCTTCATCTTCTATTTTAGGTTTATACTTCCTCTTAGGTTTGGTGTTCCGTTTGATGCTATCTTCATGGTTGTAAGCTCCCAGTCCCATAGACCCATGTTGTGGTCTCTTGTTGGACATTAATATTATCTTATCTTATATAGTGTTGTTTGCTATGCTTGACCTTTCGAGCCAATCCAAACATCATATATGCTTTACTTGTTACGCTACAAACTTTTAATAGGAAGGGGATGAGATCCATCCTTGGGATTTTGTAGATTTCTTGAATCACTCAAGTGGACCATCTCTACAATGGATGTCAAACCTCCAAACCACATTTGCATACCATTCAACAAAACCAACAATTTTGATTGATCTATTCCTTGGTCAAATGAAAAGTTTGTCGTCTTGTTTTCTTTGTAATAGATATGCCTTAGAAGGAAGTCTTTAATTATATCCACAATGGGGCACATCATCTCGATCCACTTGAAGGCTTCCAACTATAGGTTGATTTGGAGGAGATTGCTCTTATACAAACCTACGAACTATCCTCGATGCTGTTTGACTTTAAATTCTTTCATAAACAAAACTTCAAGCCCTCAGATAATCCAACAAATTAAACATCATTATTGGTTCCCTTGGAAAGATACATCAAGAAGGCCCATTAGAGGTCTCCCACCTTATTTTTAATGCTCTAAAAGCCCTAGGATTATGTTGGGAGCCCCCTTTGAAATTCATCTTCAAGCAACCACATGGGCGAGCCAAGCCACATTTGTCCATTTCTCTCTTTTTGGTAGAAACATCGTAGGTGAAGAGAAAAGCATTGTTGGAGGACTTCACAAATGTTCAACTTTTCCAATTTTGTGTCCCAATCTAAGAAATGTTTTCCTCCTACATGCCTAGCTTTCATATTTAGAAATTCACACATTCATAGTTTGATCTTTTTGGAACTCCTTTAGTTGGGGAAGCTTTATCTTTGAAAACTTTGTTATTTCTCTCTTTTTAGAGCTGGCTATGAAGGACAAACTAGGCAAAGGCACTCACTTTTGGAAGAATGTACAACTCTCAACAAGGATATTTAGGCCAAGTGGGGGCAAAGGGAGCATGAGTTTATGTTTGTATTTAAATTCATCTTCAACCTACCATGTAAGGGGGCCATCCCATTTAGCCTTTTTCCATCTTTTTAGAAACATCATTATTATGTGAAGAGAAAAATATTCTTTGGGAATCTTCAACAACGTCCAATTTTACCAATTTTATTGTTGAAATTTGGGCATTATTTTTTTCACACATGCCTAGCTTTGATATTTAGATTCTTTATCTCTTAAAATTTTGTTGTTTCTTTCCTTCTATAGTTGGCAAATGACCATAGGATGTGTTAACCTAATTCCAATGTAGATTGAGGTAGGAAATAGTTGATGCTAACTTTGGAAATTTTCTAGTTGGTTATTCCACAGGGAAGCAAGCCATCTAAGGGGGATTTGAATGAATATATGTTCAATGGTTTTCTTCTACATTTTGACATAAACGACATTGAGAAGGGCCTAACATGCCACTTGAGTTTAAATTTTTTTTGTTTGAGGATTCAATTATGAAATATAGGCTAGGCAACAGGCATCCCACTTAGAGAAGAACATATATCCCCAACAAAAATATGAAGGCCAAGCAAAGGGGCAAAGGTGATGAGAGTTTGTGTTTTATTATATGCAACAAGTGTATTTTTTAACCTTTCCTCTTGCATCTCTCAAAATTTTCCCCACACTAGATAATTTTGTCCTCTTTTAGTGTTAAAATGAATTTTCCTATTTAATAATACATCTTTTATTATGCTCTTTTTCCTTAGTAGCAAGGCACCTTGTCTAAATTCCTCTCATGCCACTTTAAACTCATAGACTTGTGGAGAAAATTGATATAGAGTGCTACTTTATATTTCCCCAAATATCTTCCACCGGGTCTTTGTATTCTCCCAATCTAAAGTTATCCTTGAGAGGGCTCTATTTGTTCCACATGATTGCCCAAAAATTAGCATATTTACCATCTTTCACAATCTAGGAAAGATGATTAGTGATAGTTTACGTGCATTTCATCTTGAAATTCCACACAAGAGCTAGATAGCAGTCTAGAAAGAGTGAGGAAATTCTTTTGGTCGTCACTTTCTCGATATTTAGATTAGCAAGAGTGATTATCCTCTTCGGGTTGTCACTTTCTTGAGATTTAAGTTGTTGAGTTTTGCTCCATTCTTGAACAAGTTCTAAATTAGCTTAATTGCTATAGCTAAGTTGTGTTCCCAAATTAGTTTAATGCTTGTACCACATATCTCTCTTTTTATTTCCTTCAACATCCTAGGCAATTGGCGGGCATCTTTTTGTAGTATTTGAATCTTCCAATTGGAATTCTTAAAACCTTTTATCCATATCATGGTAGGTTGTCTTTATGCGTTTCAAACAAGACAACTTGTAAATTAGGATAATTGATTAGACAATCTTTAGCATTACAATTCTAGTAGGTTGTGTTAGCTTCCTTTCTATGCTTCAAAACTCACTTTGCAAGCACCACTTGTGTCCACCCACAAACTAGCATGTAAATATACTCTTAAATAGTGGGACACCCAAGTATTTGCATGGTACACTACCCATATTATACTCCAGAAACTTCTTTATTCTTCTCTAAATTATTTTCTTGGTGTTGAAGAGTTTTTTATTCCTTTATTTATCTCTTGATGAAAACAAGAAATGTATCTATTGGGTGTTACTTTTAGCATTCTTGCTTCCTCCATTCATGCATTTCAGTGCAAAATTATCATCAGCCAAAGGTTGATGAGTAATTAAATAAATGTTATAAGCAATTTGGATGCCACATTGACTTCCTATTACTACATACACATACACATATATAATGGAAATAAATCTACTAAGAGCCTCAATCATAATGAAGAGGAATGGTGACAAAAGATACCCTTGTCATATGCCCTGAGAAACTCCAAAGAAGCCGAGAGGATTCCCATTACCAGGGTGGGAAATATTTGTGGTGGAGATACTATTGAATATTCAATCGAGTCATTTTTGTTCAAAATCAAATTTCTTTAGAATCCTCATTAGGAACAACAAACTCACATTAGCATAGAACTTATTGATATCTAATGTAATCACCATAGTTTTTTCTAAGTTGTATTGATAATAGAGTAAATTGCCTTAAATGCTCTAAAAGTCCCTTCCATAATGTTTCCTCTGGGGGTGAAGCCACTTTGCGTAAGACTATATGAGCTAGGAAGAAGAACCTTTAATTTGTTTGAAATTACCTTGGACAAGATTTTGTAAATTGTGTTGCTTTGGCAAATGGAGGGATTATACAAGCAAGGCAAACATATCAATTTCTTAGGAGTTGAAATATATTGGTATTAGCTAGGTCCTTTGATGTAGGAGCATCTTGCATCAAAAAATAAATGAGGAAATAATTTTTTTTTTTTGGAAAAGAAAATTATTAAAAAAATAATAAAAAAACTATGGAGAAGAGAGAAAGTGAGGAAAATTAGAAGAAAAATAAATTAAAATAAATAAAAAATAGAGAAAAGAGGGAAAAGGCATTTCATAGGTGGCATTATTAATTGTAACTTGTGGCTAGAGGGTTTATTTAATGTAACTTGCTAAGCCAACTTGTGGCTTGAGGGTTTATTTAATGTAACTTGCTAGTGGTCGACTTGTGGCTTGGTTTGGTATAAGTAGAGGGTCTTGTCTTGTCATTATACATCATCTAGCTTGGAGAAGAGCATGGAAGATGGAGTAGCTGAGTGAGAGAAGTTTTCCAGAGTGTGTGGATAGAGCACTGAATGTGAGGTAGTTTACACTTGGATCTTGCATAAAGTTTGAGAAGGGCTAGTAGCCAAGGCTTGGGAAACAAGGAGATTGCTTGGTGGGCTTGTGAGCACAAGTTTAGATCTTCCTTGGAGGTTTCTACTAGAGCGTGGATTTGGACTAGCTAGTGTTTGGGTTGGATCTGGAGGGATCTTGCATAATTACTATTGTAATTGCTTATGTATTTGGCCATAACCAGGAAGGCCTTATAGCTCGGCATGTTGGATGTAAATTTTATGATTATATTATGAGAATTGACATTATTTTGAATCTAAATATCAGTGTAATTATTTATTCTTCCACTGTGTGGTTATTTGGTGGGGGCTAGGACATCTCCTTTGGGGATTCTCCTGCCTTGCACTGTGACAAGTGGTATTAGAAAGAGTTTGAACTTTAAAGGATGACTAGAGACACTTCTCAGCTCCTACAAGCCAAACAAACTCTCCAAACCTGATGTCTCAAACTCCTTGCTCTAGGTAACACCATATCGAAGAACAAGAGATTACACAACAAGATATCTAGACCAACTTGCTACCAAGCTAGTTGGAAACAATGCCCCTCTTGCGCTTAGCACTTATAACTCAATTGCCCTTGATAATGAACTTATCCACATACAAGAGAACACTACAACCCTTAGTTCGCTTGGATTTACCTCACCAATACCAAGAGAATAGACCACCTCATGATCATCTTGCAACTCGCTTTCGCTTCTCAAGATTAGTGCAACATCACACATCGCCCAGGCATAACTAAACATCTACTAAATCAACATTAGACCTAGTAAGTAACAAAACATATCTTTGATGACGGATATGTCTCATTATAACTTTGAATCTCTTTGTGCTAATTGGAATAGGTTTTTAGTATCATTCTGCACTTGCCAATTTTATATCTTTTGTTTTATATTAACTACCCTCATATTGGTCTAGCCACATAGGCATTTATGGTGGACAAAATATTATGGTTTGATGACTCTGATCACCTATGACAACTAGGAAATGTCAACTTGATGCTTGCAATTTCTTATATCCTCCTCCATAGTCTACAAACTCTCATTTCTTTGATAGTGGTTATTTCTTGCTTTGATCGGTATTAGGGATTTCATTTTATATCTTCTTGTCCACATAGGCATTGATGGAGAAATCCCCATCGTTCCTTCCCTCCTTTCATATCTTATATCATTGATCGACTTGTAAGTCGATGATGTTCTTTAAAATATTAAATGCTTTAACTCAATTGACTTTTTCCCTTAAGTCAATTTTGATATTGTTTACTTATCAATGTTTATTAATTATATGTGAATATTATTTATTTACTTTATTCATAATATAGTTAAAAATATTATATTATAATATTGGTTTGTATGTACCATTGATTTATTCAAACACTATGTATTTTGGATTAATCATATGTGCATTAAAATATCCAATATAATAGTTACAATTCATGTCAGTAAAATAGGTTTCTTTGATACCTCACCTTCATAACCTACACGTGTATATATAAAACCCCCCAACCACCTCAAGTTTTCCAAGAAAACCATCAAAAAGAGAGATAAGGTTGACCTAAAGGGGGCCAATACAAATTATTTAGTAATGTTATTTATTGACAAATAACATTATTTAATTGATTAAAAATGCAAATAAAATGACTTGGCCAACCAGTGTCTAAACATTATGGTCCACTCATCATAAATATTGTTTGTTTGCAAGCAAGTTTAGACTTCAATTCACGCCTTCCCATGTTATCTTATCTATATTCATTTGAAATTACCTTGATATAGTGTACTTATCCCACCTATGACTTGGTTTCCATGATTATTTTTCATTTGAAGCATAGTTTTCTTCCGTATTAACTCATGTTTTGACATGATTTGGCTTAGAAGATAGTATGCTATTCTAAAAGGGATTATTTGATAGCATAGGAGATGCTTGTTTGGAACTCAATCTATCTTTAATCACCAAATCTTCATGTCAAATGCCCTTTGATGGCTTCTTGCAATGAGCTTGGATCAAATACATCAAACCTTTAAGGGGTCTAACTAAGCATTTCACTAAAAGGACTATAACCCTCTTCTTTGACACATCTAAAATCATTATTGCAAGCCTCTAAATTTTTTATACATAATCTTCCACCATACCCACTTGCTTTAGTTGTGTTAACTCTCTAAAATGGATTTATAGAACCTTCTTATTGAATATTTCTATATCCTTCTTATAGAATCGTGACCTTCATCTTTTCTCTTTTTTTTTTTTTACCTTGGGTCTGTGTTACTCAAATTTATAGGCTTGTAGAAACCCAACCTCTGATACCACAAAGATATACTAGTATAAAACTTCTTGCTATTCTTACCACCTAATGTGGAATACATGCAAGATCATTTCTTCAAGAAATTTATCTAAGTAAACAAGATCTAATACACTATGTGTACTTATTCTAAATATCTAGCTTGAAAGTTCAAATATGCAGATGTATACTTGTTAGATCACCATCGTCATCTAAAACTGTCAAAATACAATTTTTGGACCCATAATCAGCTCCTCCAATGGTTTCCACTGTGATTCCACTTCAATTACAAAATTCAATAAAAGGGCCTTTAGAGAGGGGTCCAAGTCCTACACTCAAGATTGGCCTAATTGATTGCCTTGTCTATAGTAGTCAACTTAGGAAAGGCTAAAACTCAATAAAGTCAATGAATCATGGGTAGAGATAACATCCAATCCCTAAAGTGTCTTGAGAGTCAATGTCTTAGCAGGACGATTGGTATTTGTCCAATGCTTAATGTAAACAAGCTTCTTTCATGTATTTCCTTCACAACCTCACACACACACACACACACACACGCGTGTGCACGCGCGCACACACACACACACACACACAGACAGACAGACACACACACACACCCCCACACACACACGCACACACACACACACACGCACACAAGCACACACACACACACACGCACACACACACGCACACACACGCACGCGCGCACACGTGCACACGCACACGCACACACGCACACACATAGACACACACACGCACACACACACACACACACACGAGCACGCGCACACACAAGCACACACACGCACACACAAACACAGACACAGACACAGAGACACACACACACACACAGAGACACACAGACACACACACAGACACAGACACAGACACAGACACAGACACAGACACAGACACACACACACACACACACACACACACACACACACACACACACACACACACACACACACACACACAAATTGTCACGAACTTGACCAAGACCAAAAAAAACTCAAAAATAGAGACAGACGTAGCCCAAGAGGGACCAAATGAAAATTTATTTTATTATGTTATATACTAATAAATTATTTATTTGATGTATTATTAATTTAATAAAAATGCAAATAAAAGACTTGTCCAACATGGGTCTAACAAAGGTCATTCGGTATGCTTATACCCTCAAAAACCTAATGATGGCAAGTTTAGCTTAAAATAGTCACCTTGATAAATTTAGCCCCTACCAGACTCATTCAAGTGATGGCATATATGTACATAAATGAATGTGTGAATTAAAAAGTTGATACTCCATTAAAGAATCAATAACTTGATCCAAATCCTATGATCAAACATTGAGTGAAATGTCATCTAAATTTAATATTGTTATGTCAAAACCAAAAAAGAAAAACCAAAAAAGAAGTCAAGGAAATAAGCTTGGTTCAAATAAATGATGGATCAAGTTAGAGTGAAGCAATTCACTCACCCCAACAAACAACAAAACAAAGATCAAGTCAAATGATGATCCCAAGAGGGTTTGTATGCCATCAAATAACAATATGATTCTTCCTCACAACATAGATTGCAAACTTGGTCAATATTTGGCAAGATTATTTCGATGGAGTATTAGCTGAAAAAACTCATGAGAACAACTTAGGGTTCTGATAAGTTTGATGGAAATACTATGTGCAATGTCCAAAAAGCACATTAGGTTAAAAATAGACCCCAAAACACCAAAAAGTACTCCAAAAATGTGCTTCTTCCTTGCGAAAGCCCCCAATTCCAAAAATTAGATTCATTTATGATTTTATTAATCCATTCATTTTTTTTGCATTAATAACTTTTTAAACTTATTTTAAAATTTTATTTTTGGAATAAAATAATTAGGTTTTTAGATTATATTAACTTTTTTCTGATTTTAAAAAAATAATATTAATTTAAACTAATTTGATGCTGATTTTTATTAATTTATGTTGAACTTAGTTTAACTATTTTGTATTTAAAAAAATTAAAGGGTGTGCTTTCATGGCAACATCTATGCAACTGACTAAATTGTTTGATTAAATTGATTTTGAAATTATTATACAATTGTTTCTGGTTTTAATTTAATAAACAAAATATAATAAATATGATTTGGTCAGCTAGTTAGCCACTGGCTGCTTTCACTTTGTATGTGAAAGTTAAATCCATCATATAATGGCAACTTGATAAGCTTTTGCATCAAGTTAGGCTTAGTGTATGCCCAATCGATGTCCCCCCATAGACATAGGTACTCATCTTACAAGAGCTAAAAATGCCACCTGGGAATATGCCATAGAAGGACCAATACCTAGGACAATCATTTGGATGAGATGCACAAAATCATATCAAAGAGGCATAAATGGCCTCAAATACCATCTTGCAAGCATTACTCATCATGATGCCAAAACCTAAATCAACACCACTGAAAGGATAAAAAGAGGGATGAAAGTTCACCTTGCCTTGACAAAATAGAATAAAAATGTAAAGGGAGAAGACAAGAGCAACCATAGTAGCATCCATAATTGATGGCCATGGTCCTCAAATGCAACTAGAATAAGAGGAAGATACAAAATGTCAAAACCTAGTGGAATCTCTTCGTGATCCATGCATCCAAGGAACGTCAACATCCACTTCATTTACTTAAAATAGACTTCCAATGCTTGCACCTACACACATGCCACATAGTTTTTCATGTCTTGAAACATACTTGGAGCAAAACCATTAATAGAAGTTATGTAGTGCAATAGAACGAAACATTTACGAACACTTATGGCATATGTTGGTTTTTGGTACTTCAAGAGCCAGAAAAAGAAGCTACCCGGGGCCCAGTTCAAGATGGAAAACACAAAACAAAATAGAGTCATAGTAGCTAGTTAGTCATTGGTTGAGATAGTTAGAGAGTCGAATGCTACAAAGTCAAGTGTTGCAAGAGTTTTTATAGAAGGAAGGTATGGAAGGAGTACTGATATCAAACCACAGAGGAGTCCAACTAATATAGCTTCCTTTCGGCTTGCCTAAGCTCTTCTTCAAGAACCCATATGGTCTCCACCAAAAAAAAAGCTATAGGGAGCACCATCCAATGAAATTGATATTTCTTGCAAGACAGTGAGAACTGGATGGAAGGAAAGAAATCATAGTAAGTAGTCTACTCCCAAAGTAGGCCAACTAATATAATTTCCTTTCCTCTTGCCTGAGATCTTCTTTAAGCACCCACATGGTTGTCAAAAACAAAAAAAATATAGGGAGCATCAGCCAACAAAATTGACATTTCTTGCAAGACAATGAGAACTAGATGGGAGGAAAGCAAGCACAATAAGTAGTCTACTCTGAAAGCGGGCATAGAGATAGCTCTCCCTATTTCTTGATCTCCTCTTCTGGATAGCTTTCAAAACAAGGCAACATAAACAAGAAATAACTTCCCCCATAGATCCATTCCTTCCAATGTAGCATGTGGTCCTCATTGGAAGACTTTGGTAACTGTATTGACAATTGAGGTGAGACTACACTGCACCTTCTCAAAAGGCTTCAATTAAGGTTGGTTGGTTTATGCTAAATTATACTTCTAATAATTTATATTATATAATTTATGTTCATGCATGCAACCAGGAGGAAAATTTAATAGTGGAATAACAAAACAAGCAATGGAAAAAATATGAATGTGCTCTTCTTTCAAATGGGTGGATGAATGGGAGAAACTACTCCATTATCAAATTTTTGGTGCTTCAAATGGTGATGTGATTTTTTTAAAATTAGTTGGTGTCTTTAACAAAGTAAAGAATGTAGAAAAATTGTATAGAATGTTAGAGGAAGTAATCCTTGAGATGGTCATAGAGAATGTGGTACATGATAATTGATAATGCAACATGCATGGGAGTTAGGAGATTACCCCAAGGAAAACATGAGACAACTCTTTGGACATCTTGTAAAGAAAATTTGTAATGTTCCCTCTCTAAATCCAGAAAGATGGTGATTGTTAGCCTATCCCTCAAGTTCCTGTAGTCTAATGTGGACAATTAGGGAGCACCTTGATTCTTTGAGTCATTGTAGTCTTGTTCCTTCAACCTTCTTATTGATGGCTTTCATTTCAATTATAAGTGTGATTCAGTGATGACTTCTAAAGCATTTTCAGCTACCTGGTTTGAGCTCTGCATTTCTTTCACGCATGGCTATTTATGGAAAATTACCATTTTGAGTTCACTCCTATCTCCCCATCTTCAGTGACACCTTGATACACTCAGTTTCAACACCTGATGCTTCGTTGTTTCTTTTATTTCAAATGGGATGATTTTATTCAAAATCTTGAATTGAAATATTTGATTACAAAGTTTCACTTCAGCATTTAATTATTTATTGAAGTGACTTTTACCTTGAAGTGAGCACCCATGTTTTGTTAAAGGGGATATGATTTAGTGAGAAATATAAAAAAGGAAATTTTGGGCTCATTTGCACCATGCATTAATCTTTTGGCAAATGATATGTTGTTGGGGTCTCCAAGAACTTCTCTAGGACAAAAATCTTCAAGAAGATTATCATTTGTGGTGGTTTAAGATCCTCCCTGGGTGTTTACTAATAGTCTCACAAGTTTATGATGGAGCTTCAAATTTGGTAATTTATTCAATGTTGTTTATTTTTTTTTCAAGGGAAAAAAATACCTTTATAGTTTTTCATTGCAAGCAAGGTTACCTAAGTTTTCGGGACAAGTGCAGCAAGGGACAGGGGATGAGTTTCCAGGAAGATAAATTATATTGCCAATTTTAGAGATGGAAAAGGGGACACCAATATAACAATAGGGAAAAATAAAATATGTAAATAAATTTGAAATATTCATATGAAAACATTAATAAAGCATGCTTTTGTACATTATGGAACCTTAAAAATACAAGAATTACTAGAGAATTCATATGCCAAATGTGTGTTACCTTCATAGTCAAAGTCAACTTTCCTCTCAAAGTCAACTCAAGGTCCCCTAGGCATCCCGTGTCCCTAGAACATTTCCAAGATGGGGAAGGTTGTAAAAAATGGTAGGGACGTGTCATCGGGTAACAATGATTGCAAGAAAATTTCTACTTAATGTTAGAGTATAGATGATTGCACATTGTTTTTACTGGGGTTTACATGGATTGGATAGAAGGGTTTCTTTGGAGTTTCATTACTTTCCAAGTTTTTAATGGAATACCTTAGTATTTTAAGCAAGCTTAATTTTCATTTGGAGGAAGTGTTAGCAATAAATCTTAGTGTTGTTTGGCGTTGTTTCCACTTTTGGAGTTGTGTTATTGTTGGGAATTTCTATTTCAATTGAATGACATTGATTGTTTGTTGCAGTCGTGATTGCCTTTCCATTTAGAGAGAAGTGTGAACATTTTTTAATCAAAGAAAAGGGGTCTTGAATAGTAGTGGGATGACTCAAGTTTTTTTTTTCTCTGAAGATTTTCTTTCTCCTTAAAGATGCTACCATTGCATGAGATGGCTAGTATGGTGGAAAATATGAGTTGGAGTGCATATTTAGTTCTTCTAAGTTATGAGCATCCCTACAACTGATTAAACCACTAAGAGATGATTGCATGAATAGTGGTGTAGGTCGCAAGGGTTGCAAACATTAGATCCTTGCATTTTTAGAGGCAAATGAAGGTTTTCGACTAGTCCACTTAAAGTTGCAGGTTTATACAGCTGAGAAAATCTTAGTTTAGCAACAAAATTTGACTATTAACTAATGTAACCCTAGTACTATTGGGGTATGTTGGGGCGAGGGACATTAAGATGAGTTTTCGGGATAGGGGATAAGGGCCTCATTTTTGGGATGGCAAAGGGTTGGACATGGGGATGGCATTAAGTCGTGGACAAGACAGGGAGGGGCATTGTGTAGTACACATAAAGAACCTAAAATGCTAGTTATGAAATGATGTTTTAGTAGAACATACCAAATTAAGATTCTAGAATATAGAAAAAGTGTAACATGAACTAGAACCATTGAACATTCAACATAGTAACATATTACATACCCAATAGTAACATTCAAAAATAAAAAATAAAAATAGAAATTAAAGGACCCATCTTAGCAGCGACATGGTTGTGGAGTGGCAAAGGTGGGGGTACTTGGGTACTCAAGAACCCAGTGTGAGGATGTCTTAGGGACAGGTACTTCGAGGTTTGGGAGGGGGGTGTGAGTCCCTGTGTTACATTGTTGTTGACCAAAATTTGATCAATCTAGAAATTTGGAGGGATATGTGATTGTTGCAAAGTGACATGGGAGCTTGGTCAACAATTCTTAGGCTTGGTGTCGACCTTGAAGTAGTTGCAAAGTGAATTTAAAGTGGTTGAGGAGCTTGGGAGTAAATATGGGTTTGCTGGCTACTTTTGATATGGTCATGCCCCTCTTTAAGACCTTAGAACCTTGGAGAGGCATGTTCCTGAACCTTTCATTGTTGGTAGCCATAAGTAAAAAATGTTGTAGACTTGAATTCCTTCTTTAGCTCTATGTCAAAGGTAAGAAAACTTGAGTCCTTCATTCATGTACTCATTTCAGTTTGCAGTTAACTCTTTCTCAGGGCTGTAAATTATATGCCTAGTTATGTTTCTTGCAAGTATTATCATTAATTATCATATTCACAGTAAGACCTCTTAGAAAAGAAAATATGAATTGACAATTTATGCATGCCAACAATTGACAAATATGTGTTGTAGATAGAGTTTGAAAATTTTAGAGAAATAATCTAGAGCATATCTAACAACATTAATTTGAGCTTCTTTTGGAGCACATAGACAAACTTGATTGGAAGATTGATTGTGGATGATGCAAGGAGTGTAACAAAATTTATCTACAATCACCCTTGGGTTCTTAATTTGATGAGAGTTCACACTTGAGAAAAAAAGTGGTGCAATCAAGTGTCACAAGGTTCACAACAATTTTCCACATTGCATGATGTTATTTGTTTGTTGACTTCTTTGAAGTAGATGTTTGTGAGTGAAGCATAGCTAGACTCATCATATTCAATGGACATTTGCATAATAATGATTAATTATTGAACTATGTTAACTCAGAACAACAAATACAAAACTTATGTAAACTATAAAACTCAAAGCTGAAAAATAAAATTTCAAATAAGAATTTTAGAGGCATTATAGTTTTATTTTCTAAGTTTTTGTTTGTGTTTGGGATGAATCTTATTGATATGTTGGATTTGGTATGGTTGGGTAAGGTAATACATATAGATGCATATGCATACATGCAGGGGAATTTGTATATATAGTGATGGTATATTTCTTAGATGGGATGTTGACGAGGAACTAGTTAAGGTGCTTATGTTGGTTATGGAGAGCACTTCCACTCAATCATTTTGATCTCTAAATAAAACTCAATTCCCTTCTAAAAGTTACCTCTTCTACAATCTTTTGGAGGGTTGAATATAGGAATTTGTGATGAGGAACAATTCTTGTGTAATGTCCCCATTTTGGGATTGCCCTAATTTTTGCCCTACAATCACAAACTCCATTAAAATTAGAATTGTAAGATGGCTACAAATATAGATTTACCACTTCAAATGCCTTTTAACAAGGTGAACCCTAGTTTAGGTCCTGCAATCACCAAATAAGGAATAAGTATATACAAACTGACTATGTTGTTAGTGTATGTGGTTATGGATTCTCACAACAATTCTTCTGAATGGACTATCCTTTACAAATAGTGCCTTTATATGATGTAACCCATGTCCATTCTACCAAAAGCCTTATTACCTTGCCTTTGTAATATGTTTCTCATGCCCATGCCACCAAAGGAATCTTGCCATTGAATGATGTAGGATGACCCATTCCATTGTAGGCTTTATTCCCTTGCCTTTGTATGATGTAGCTCATGCTCATTCCACCATAGGATTCTTACCTTTGTATGATGTAGCATGCCTCATTCCATTGCAAGACTTATCCTTGCCTTTGTATTATGTAGCATGGCTCATTCTACTGCAAGATGCATCCTTTTCTTTGTATGATGTAGCATGGCCCATTTCACTGCAAGATTTATCCCTGCCTTCGCATGATGTAGCACGATCCATTATTAATACTACTTTTCAATTTTCCTTTTGAATTCACTTCTTTAAATTCTTCCTTTTCCTTTCCCTTAATACCTTATTAATTCTTATGCTCCCCTCTATCTTCCTCTTTTCCTTTTCCCCCCAAATGATTCTCTCATCTCTCCCTTTCATACATATCATTTGAGGGTGACGCAACTTTTTTATTCATGCCTTTTTTTAACTTAATTAATATATAATTAATTTTAATTTTATTCATTTATATATTTAATTTTATTATTTATTATTAATTAATTAATACTATTTCAAGAAGGGACATGAAAACTTGTCTTGCATAAGGCTTCGTGCTATATATGAAAAAATAATGCCCTAACTTCAACCCTATTGTTATATATCTATGTAACAGAACTTGTTGGATCAAACTTTACAATCTGCAAGTAGAATAATAATAGGAAGAATGCCTATTGAAAATAGGTAGTAGTCTTGGGGTGATTGTTGAGGTTGGAAAGTAGATTTTATAAAATAATTCATGCATATTAGCTAGAATTAAGTTGGCTTCCATCAAAGTGACTCTAAACCATAGTACTTTATTGTCTATATACACTTAAAGAGTGGATTCAATCAATCAAAGTGGCAAGAAAAAAATTATTTTTTCTAAAATATAGGGATAGAGACCATACAACACCAATGTGTTTGTAGTTTCTATCAACTCCCACTCAATACTAGACTAAAGAACAATAGGCTAAGGAAAAACTAGAAAGGGAAGAACTAAGAAAAGGTAAGGAATCCGCTTTGGGATCAAAGGGTACCTGATAGTAATAATTTTTTTTAAAGAGGTTTTGGTGAGAGAGAAGGATTCAAAGGTGTGTGCAAAAGATTTGGAGACCTAAGAAAGCTTTGATGATGAGAAGGAGTAAGTGGATATTATAAGCTTATGATGCATTAGCCAATCTACATATAACTCTCTCTCTCTCTCTCTCTCTCTCTATATATATATATATATATATATATATATATATATATATATATATATATATATATATATATATATATATATATATATATATATATATATTGACACACTATGGATTGGGAGTAAATAGAGGAAGGAAAACTAGCCAACAAGAAAGGAAATAAACTACCATGTTTATCGGTTAGTCACAAATCAAGAACTACTACTTGTGATTTAAGGGAGGATTACCTCACTTAAAGAGAAATGAAGGTCCTTTCTTAAAAATTTAGAGGTTTATGCCTTTAACAAGCAACACATGACTGAGCGCCATGTGAATAAATTATTGGTCAAGACATAGAAATTCATAAAACATTGTAAAGTCTAGTATGGTTAGTGTGTAGATGTCATTTATTCCACCAATTTTTTGGGGGTTCCACATAACCCTTTTCAGTCTTTGGTGGGGATGCCTCTCTCACAATCATACTTGGGGTTTCTAAAGGTACAAATAAATCTATCTAATCTTGACTTTTTTCCTTCTGAATATGTATGGACCATAAAAGCTAAAGATAAACTAATAGCACAAAATAAATATTAATCACAATGCAACCTTTCATAAATTAGAACTTTATTATTTGGGATGATTTCAAGTTGATCCTTGACATTGCAAGAAAAGGAGAGGATTTTTGTTGGATAACTCACAAAATTTGACTTTCCGAAGATTGTTTAGGTTGTCAATCTTGTGGATGTAGCCTCCAATAATGGGGCCTTTAGTTTGGACAAAGAAAACAAGATGGTTTCACCAACATTTTTAACATGTAGGATTATTTCTTATGTACTATCTAGTTCTAATCTATATATCTCTTGAACTCCTCTACGTGCTCAATTTTTGGAACTAATCACTATACGACAATGCATGTATACTCAAAGATGAGATCACAATTTGGATCTAATTCATCTTTGAGAGGATGTGGTTCCAAATAGGTCTAGAACACTAATTCATTTGATGGTGAAATGAACCCAAGAATGTAAAAGGCTCTGATTTGCTCATTTTCACGAGGATTTTGTTGCACATTAAAGAGAGAGACAATCTGAAACAAGTTTTTCTTCAAAAAAATATTTGAAAAAAATAAGACAGGATTGGAAAAAAATTGCAGATTTGACTAAGAAAATAATTGTGAGTGGGATGTTCCAATCCAATACAAAAAAAAACTTAACAAAAGTTCAGAAAGGACTAAACACAATCAATGTCACTTCAAAGGATGGACTATTTATTGGAGAACACTCCATGTCTAATCAAGGATGCCCCAACCTTAGTGGAAGAGATGAAGAGGATTGGCATCTTTCAACTTCATCCCAAATAAAACACTACAGATGTAGGGATTTCTTGCCCATTTTAATTTAGAAAAAAATGTTTACAACTAAATCAAAAAAATTAAATACATGAAGTAATAGAAAATATTATAGCACATACCAAATATAGGAATAATATATATTTTTATTCACTCGCAATTTTTTTACAAAGAATACCAAAGATGGTCAGTCAGAGATTCCAATTCATCTAACTTTACTATACCACCTTCCTTAATGATGCACAACATATTTAAAGGATTTGATCATTTCCAAGAGGAACACAAATATGAGCCAACTAACACTTGAAACTACTAATGGGTGACAACAAACTTAATAAAGCCAAACAACATTTGGGGTCTATCTGTGACAGTGGTGTAATTTATGGTGATTTTCATGTAATATTTTGCAGTTGTTCCCAATATCATTGCAATACTGACGTTGATGCAATAATTTCTACGTCGGCATGATTATAATACAAAAATAAACACAACATTAATCATTCCCATTTGATTGATTATGGAGAGTTGCACATGAAAGATTGTGGAGAGATTTGAATGAGGGTATAGAGAAGTTATGAAAGAGTGTGGAGTGTGGAAATTTACGATTGCCTAGTTGTACCCTTGCTCTATTTTGTTGCCCTTTCTTTGCATCTTGTTGCCATGGTATTTTTCTTATAATGCATTCTCCTAATTATTTAGTTTTTCTATTGTTTCACACTAACTTTGAATATATTTCTCCCTATATGAGATCTTAAACTTAATAAAATGTTTTTTGTTATCCATGGCATCGAATGAGCTTGATTGTATTGTAATAATCTCCAATCAGTCTATAGTTGTGCCCTAGCTCTGCAATTGCATTATTGTGCCATGCCCTTGTGATCTTTGTGCCCTTGCCCTTGCTCTTCCCTTTCTGCATACATAGTCTAGAATCCAAATAATAAAATAACTAAACTCCCTCAACCTAAGCTAACATATTCCCAGCTAGTAGGATCAAGTACAGTTTTCCAAGGTGATAAAATTGCATATGCAGATGCATCACTTGCATGCCAGGCATGAAGCACATTCTCCAATTTATAATGAATGGTTGGATATAAAGGCTCTATATGCTAGCCCAACAATGGAAGCCAAGGATGTAACCATTCATGTATTGGCACAATTTTTGTGTGAGGATCCCAAGTATCTACTGTTGTTGTTAATTTAGGCATCACTATATGATCCAGAATATTATGAAGTATTGAATCAAGTAGTAACTTATCCCATGTCTCCATAAAACATAGCATAGGTTCAGGGTCCTTTGGCTCCTAGGAACTTGTAGCAGCTACTCTCACTACTGGAAGAGTAAATTCAGTGAAGAGTTTAGTGTAAGGAGTTGAAGAAGCAAGTTATGCTTTTGTGTAAATGACATAATCATGAGGCTCGTTACCTTGCAGAAGCCTCTTCCACAATGAATTTACCTCTAAACCATGCAAAGGATGTTGAAGTGGTTCCCAACCTTGAAACACTTTTATAAGAAATGGATACTTGGGATCATTGTAGGGAGACTGTACCAATACTTGAAACACTCTTATAAGCAAATGTAGATGTAATACATGAAAAATTGCACAAATTTTAGTCCTCCCAACATTTGGACTATAAATTCTCAAAGACACTTGCAAGTGATTCCAATGTCATAGTACCTACTACAACACTTTCTTGGATTCTATCCAGTGTCACTCCCATAATATCCTTTATGTTGTCTAGTTGTTGTTTCTATCATGCAGTCTCTTGCATATACATTCTTCTAGAGATGTGTTTGGTGGCACTTCTAAAACATGCATGATTTCTCCATTTAGGGTTTTGAATGTTCATTTCTCATCAACCTTTAGCCCCTAAATGGATGCAACAGTTCTTCAATAGTGGTCTCAAGTGGAATCATAGACATTCATTCTATTGTCCATCACTATTATTGTGAAGATCATATAGACCATATTTCACATGTCATTCTTTTGTAGAAGAGAGTGTTACCAAAAGAATTCCAGTAGAGGAGGACTAAACAATCGCCTTACCTCACTTTTTGTCTTTCATGGCCTTAGTTTTATAGTACAACTCAAAATGATCCTTTCACTAAATTTTTTATGTGTTTTTAGTTGTCAATGAGATTTTTGTGAGAGAGGTGATCAGTTATTATGTATTTTCATTTTAAAGATCAATTTGTCATTCAACATTATTGGGAAAATGAGGTTTTGGGGTTATGTTAGTTGGTGTTCCATAAAGTATAGTTGCATCTATTTATTGTGTTAATGGTCTAATGATATTGAAATATGTCTGGGCTAGTTTAGTTTTCATGTGGCGTTACTATATTATTATTTTTCTCTTCATCAATTTAGATATAAATCCTCACTCAATTAGGGGATTGAACCTCAAGTTTGGAATCTTTCTTTAGTGGAAGCCATTTCATTCTTATTTGAACCATCCTTAAGTTGAAAAGTCAATAACTATTCATATTGAGGTTGAGTTTTACTGGGAAGAAGCAAAGACATTGTATTTGTTTTACCTCATTCTAATAATTAGATAGGCATAATATCTTTTCTCAGGTCCATATTCACCAGTAGTAGAAAAGACACCTAAAACTAAGACAAAGTGTTGCACATGACCTATTTAGTTTTAAGGGTGTTTGCATTTTTCAGAGATTATTTGTCTAACCATTTAGTATTTGAATTGTATGTAGTCATAAAATAGTTGGAGGTAGTGTTAGATGTACATTAATTGTTGATCTCATTTAAAATTGTGGCTCCTACAACTGATCTCTAATGCTTGGGAGATTTCTCTTGGGAAAGGTACAATGTTGTTCTCAATTGAAATGTAAAGAGAAATTTTTTTATAATTGTAAAAAATTATAAATTTGTTCCTAACATTCAACACCATTGAAATTTATCTCTATTCATGACTAGGTTTTAATGTATGTGAATGTGTCTCTTATACTATCAACGTGTAAATGTGATGACAATTCTTTGAAATCACAAAGATTCGTAGTTCACATTCCTAAAAAAATCCCTAGAACAAGCAACACCCTTGTTTTGTGTTGGATTTATAGTGTAGTGTTTATTTATGCATTTTGGATATGCAAAGACAGGGAAGAAATGTGGAACATTGGACTTTGGGGCACTAGGCAAATTAGTCTAAAGATTTACAAGGAACTTGGGCATCTTTTGACTATTATAAGCTCTTACAATAAGAAAAGAGAAGAGGTACTAAATGTCCTTGGAGCAGATGAATACCTTTTTAGCAATGATGCTACCCAAAATCAAGTTTTTTCTTTAACAAAAGAAGCATACCAACAATTCTCTTTGAATGATCTAATTGAGGATCAAAGATTATTGCCCTTATTTGCTAATTTGTTGCTTGTACAAGTTTTAAATTTTTTATTGATGGTAATTTCAAAAATAATAATATTATGATGCTAAACCATGAAGACCATGCAAATTTCCAATCACATAATTAGCAACAATTTTATTCTTTTTTCATGTATATATTGAGGAGAAGTTTTATACTCTTGATTGTAGTTTTGCACTAGAATAAGTAGTTAAGAGTCCAAGAATAAATGCATGATTTATATGCATATGAAATTGTTTTTTATGTCTAATAAACCATGTACAACATGCATAGGAGTTGCTAAGACTTTCTTATTTCTTTCAATTAATTTAGGAATTTGATCTATAGTCTATAGTAGTAGGAAAAACAAATAAAACTATGATTTGTATTCAGCTTTTGTGTGAAGTTTATGAAGAGAGAAATGTTTCATTTAATTAGAGATCACTGTGTAAAACTTTGGATTTATTTTCTTTAAAACAAGGCATTCTCTGTTACAAAATAGAACATCAATATTTCCATTTTGTGCAATAGAATATTAGAGTGGTAAAATGTTGTATTTTTTCTTCTTCCTTTGCTTTAAAAAATTTCTTTGTGCCACTCTTTAGTTTCTACAATTTTAATTCAATATTTTGTGTTCTTTGTTATCACAAATTCCAACTTCACACTGCAGCTTTGGAAATTCTCTGTTGAGTTGGCCATTGAATTTGATTTTTTTTAGTATGCAATATCTTTTTAACTTTTTGTTTTTCTTTCTTTTATACTATTTGAATTAGTATCTTCTTTGTGTTTCCAAAATACTTAAGAGTTGCAAAATTTAAGAAGTGATTCCATTTTTAGTAGAATCGAGAAAGGTTGTGATTTAGAAGTGATTCCATTTGTACGAGAATCGAGAAAGGTTGTGATTTGGTAGATGACATAAATTTGGCCAAATGCAAGCAAGATGGTCCTGCATAAGTTTCAATAACTTCAGAAGTGGAAATGGAGGAATGCCTCACTGTTGAGGAGAAGTTGAATGACAAATTTGATAAAAATGAGTAGCCAAATTGTGTTTGGAACTAAGGGATGCTCACTTATTGATGTCAATGATAAAGATGCAGAGAATTTGAGTAGAAAAAAATATGAAACACTATTGTTGGAGGTAAATGCATCACCTACAATCTCTCCCTTAGAGGAAAGTGTTTTAGGAAAAGAAAGCGATGATGAAAATTCTTCTCAATCTTTGGACTTGTTGGGAGTTGATGCATCACCTGTAATCCTCCCACAGAGGAAGTTGTTGCAAAAAATCCAAAGGAGAATGACAATATTTGTGAATCTCTCAAGTTGTTGAAGGTGCATACGATCTAGCTTGATGGGAAGCCAAAAACTGTGGACCTCATGGACTATGAAGAATTAGGTGATAAGATGCCACAAAAAGTAAAGCCCGTGGAAGATATTGGCATGCATATACCTATTGAATTAATGTCATTTCAATTATGTGCGAGTTCTTTTTAATGTTCTTTAGTCTGTGTCATGTGGGTTGTGCTCTTCATACCACCCACTATTATTTTCCAAGGTGATAAATTTTCATATGCAGATGCATCACTTGCATGCTAGACATGAAGTAGATTCCCTAATTTATAATGAATGGTTGGATATAAAGGCTCCATATGTTGGCCCAACAAAGGAAGCCAAGGATATAACCATGCGTGTATTGGCACACTCTCCCTGGGAGAGTCCCAAGTATCTATTGTTGTTGTTAGTTTGGGCATTACTATATGATTTAGAATTTTATGAAGTACTGAAGTCAATGGTAACTTATCCTCTGTCTCCAAAAAATGTAGCATAGGTTCAGGGTCCCTTGGCTCCCACAAATCTGTAGTAGTTATTCTCACTACTAGGAGAATAACTTCAATGAAGAGTTGAGTGTAAGGAGTTGAAGAAGCAAGTTCTACTTCCATGTAAATGCCATAATCATGAGGCTCATTCCCTTGTAGAAGCCTCTACCACAATGAAATTACCTCTAAACCATGCAAAGAATGTTGAAGTGGTTCCCAACCTTGAAACACTCTTATGAGTAATGGTAAAGCAAATGTAGATGCAATACATGACAAATTGCACAACTTGTAGTCTTCGTGATATTTGGACTGTAAATTCTCAAAGACACTTGAAAGCGATTCCAATGTCATAGTACCTACCACAACGCTTTCTTGGATTCTATCCAGTGCTCTCATAATATCCTCTATGTTTTCTAGTTGTTGTTTATGTTGTGCAATATCTTTCTAAGGCCACTCCTTCTCCTTCTAATATATTGCCACAGACTCTCTCTCATTTGATTGAGGTGCATCTCAACTAGCTACTCCAATGATGTAATCACCCATCTATCTCTAGATGATGCAAGCACTTGTTGTTTTACAGAATCTAAATAGATACTGACAGTTCCAAAGCCATAAACTTGAAGACCATCATGTGTGCATCTTACTTTAGGGAAAAATTGGATGTCATGTTCTTGTGCATATGTTTCAATCACTTCCTTGATAACTTTCATTTCAACATTCAAGTTTTCAAGATTGGTCAAGATATTGCACAAAAATAATGTAGACCATGATAAATTGGTAGAGTTTACAAGAAATTTTACAAAAACATATCATAGAAAATATTTTAGAAAGAAACAAACCATAACCCAATTAGATTTGTCTAGTTGTTTATTAGCTGGGTTCATTACAAATTCATGTAGAAATGTCATCAAATTAAGTACAATAAAAAGAACAATCAGTTGTTCTCAACTAGCAGGATTAAACACAGTTTTCCAAGGTGATAAAATTGGATATGCAAATGTATGTATGTATGTATGTATATGTGTATGTATGTATGTATATGTATGTATGTATGTATGTATATATGTGTGTGTATGTATGCATGTATGTATATATGTATATATGTACGTGTGTATATGTATGTATGTATGAATGTATGTATGTATGTATATACATATGTATATGTACATATATGTATATATATGTGTACACACAATTGTGTGTGTGTGTGTGTCTATGTATATATATAATGTGGATTGTCAATTATGGATTATAAACAAAAAAAATGACATTCATCATTCCCAATTTGTTTTGATCAATTGTGGAGAGCTCTAAATGTTGATGGAGATCTAGGATTTCATTGTCATTCCCTTATGATCATTGCATTTTGTTGTTGTTCCCCTGTGATCTCTGCATTTTGTTGTCATGCCCTTGTGATCTCTATGTATGTATGTATGCATGTATGTATGTGTGTATGTGTGTATGTATGTATGTATTTATATGTATATGTATATATATGTGTTTATATACATACACACACATGTGTGTGTCTATGTATGTATGTATGTATATATATAGAGTGATCTTTTTTAAGTACTTATTGATCCAGTTGCATACATATTCCAAAGTTCAAATAATAAAACAATAAAACTCCCTCAACACATACCATGGCGAAAGATGTGATAGAAATGCCTAGATTCCTCTTTTTCTCTCTCATTTTTCATGTGTTTATTTCACTTGAACTATTATTTCTTAGGGGGTATTTTGTAATATTGGATTCATTTTATGCAAGACGTGATGAGGATATTCTTGGATGTACATGTTAGATGTATAGGAATGCTAAAGAGTTGTGATGAATTGCTCATGAGCAATAAAGATGGACTTTCCCTGAGAGTAGCCCAACTTCTAGGTACTTTAAAGATTGATCCTTAAATATTTTAGATATTAATAGGGAATTTAGATGTTGGGGGGGCAGGGGAGGGGGGGGTGCGGGTGGTGCAAGTAAGCTTCCACCTTCATGTCATTGGCCTTGATTAATAGAGAATATTAAACTATACTCGAAACCAAGTGAAGCTCAACATTAGCCTATGATTGCATGACAACTAACTGTATTAATCTCTTAGTTTAGAGAAATACAGAAGGAAGTCATAGTTCAATACATAATCTCAATTCATATGTATATGACATCAGTTGGAGTTGAAAAGAAGAAACATGTTTGTTGTTTTGTTAGAGGTTTTTAATTAGGTATTTTAAGTTATAGACCATCACAAAAATTGTAACTTTGACACTTATAGGAAAGGGTAATGTCCCCAACATACAAGCAAACAAAGAATTTCTATGTGATGGCTTGCTTGTCCATAACAACTAGAGTTCTAAAATTCACGATGGTCTATAATTTAAAAAAATTAATAGACCTATTAAATAAATGTAAATGTGGTGTATTTTTTCAACTCTACCTATTGTCCATGCATATAGAACACAGTTGCACATGCATTCTTGATTCCGAATCTAACAAATAGGGTGGGCACCTGCAACTTGATAGACGATTCCTCTATGGGGGAGATGATACTATCGGTAGAACCCTGTAGCTTGGGCACTCTATGACCTTTTGTCTTTGCAATATGAAGACATGGAGACCAATTTAAGGATGATCTAAAAAACAAATGGTTAAGTCTATAAATTTTCTAGAACTTATGTCAACTTTTTAAATTATGCTAGTTTTTGAACATTAGATTTTGTTGCTCCAGTGCTTGTTGACGGTGACAAATGGATTGCGCTTGCCAGATAGAATGCAAACAAGTTTACTAGGATTGCATCAAAATATGAAGTGAGGTATGTGGTATTTGGTATTTTTCTAATCTATATAGATAATGGTCATCATTTTTGGAAATTGCGGATCAGTTAACCTTTTTTTTAAACTAATAGAATTGGGCATGTGAATTTTATTATCACATTCTCATTACAACTTTTACAGTGAGAAAAATTATTATTCACAAGGATTAATGATTTTGGATATTTATTTTGATGGTTTCAAAAGTACAAACCATTTATCCCAACATCTTGATTTCACAATCTAGTTTCTTCAAATTTGACTGACTAATTTTAACTTCTTCCTTAAGAATGACCCAAGTCCCAAAGTATGATCATAATCTTTCCAAAGCCATACGATATCTTTGAGAGAAGGTTTAAGCTGCTGATTACATAATTTTTCATATTGTATTGTATCTCCATTGGCTTTTCTCAACTCCACTACAAAGAATGAAGGTGTCACCTCAAAAATATTTGCAAAAGATACCAAGTTACCTTTTCTTCCATTCTTATTTCCTTGTATCTTGATTATGAAATCTATTTTCTTTATATCGAAGATTTCTCCTATATATCTATAAACAAAACAACATTGGATTAAAGTATTCACCATGTTATACTTTGCAGGCCAATGCTTTCAATCTTGAAGGAGGAGAAAGCTTCGACAGAAACAACTTTCACTCTGAATATTCATTTGGCTATGACTAATATTGACTATAGTATATATAACTTACCACAATCTCTTCAATACTTTGTGGAGGATGACTCCTTATTGAATAATATGACTAATGAGTGAATGACTGACTGGTTGTTATTCATCACTTTTAATTACCATCCTTTAAATAGAGAGAATGAGTAGAGCTCAGAATATAAAAGTATTCCTTCATGTAATAGGTTATTTTCATGTGATGAATATACTTATATTCTCATTGGAAAGAGATATATATTCACATTTTATAAGTCTTCTTATATGCTCGTAGACAAAAGGGTTATTCACATTTTGATAAAGTTGTTGCATCTAGTAACACTATAACAAAAACACATACTCTTGGTGATATACTATCAATTTTTATTTTTGACTCATAGAATATTGGTTAGGAATGAGTAGTCATGGTGGCCCCCCACCACATAGAGGCAAAAATCGAGGGGATTCCAAGCTCACCTTCAAATCTATACTGTGCAAAATATAATCTAGCATGTTCCCCTTTGTGATTCACATAATAATCCATATTGTTCAAAATACCACTGTCATGAGAACCAAAAACCTCCCGACATTGATTTAGATGTTGTTCAAGTAAATTGTTACCATAAATATCATTGATAATATGAAGATAATAGATAGATAACACAAGTTTAGCATCTTTACTTTCATGTGGTGTAGAGAAATACCATTCTTGTAAGAATTGGCTTCCTCCTCATATTGAATTATTAAGTAATTTTTTTTGATAAATATTTTGACAATATGAAGAGAACATATAGAGAATATATTGAACATCTTTTTTTGGTTTTGGTGTGTCCTAAAATGTCTTGAAATTTTTTGATTAGTTAAAGTGAGAAAGGGTCTGAAATAAAAAATAGAAAATAACACCAACTCCAGTGGAAAAAAAGTAAGGGTTCAAAAAAAGTGAAACAATATAGAAAATACCACCAACATCAAATAGTACAAAAACAAAAAACTAAACTGATAAGCCAACAAAGACAGACTAGCACCTAACATGAACTAAAAACCTATAGACACACACTAACAACAAGCTTTGACACCATAACAACACCCCAAGATAGGAGCACTACTTTCTCATCTCCTTGATCTTCTTTGAGAAAGAAGGCTTCTTAGAAGGACAAGAGGGAGATGGATCCCCTGAACCATCCGCCTCCTTAGTGACAATTTGAAGACCCTCCTCTTTACCATGGGTTTCCTCCCTTCTTTTTCTTTTATGTCAAATTTTTTAATTATGCAAGAACTCCTTCATTTGAATTCAATGTGCATCAATAGCTTTAAGAAACTTGAATAATGATATCATGATTTTCTCTACTTAGAAAAATCACTTTTTGAATATTTCAAATATTCTTTCTTTATTGTATAATTAGGATACAACACTATAGTATGCAGGAGCTCTTCATAGTATGATGATTGATCCATTTTTTATCCTCAAGTTTCAAGTAAATGGATTGATTTCTTGTTAATTGGATTCATTCATGATAACAATCTTATTTTCCATATCTATAGTGGGTAATTATCACAAATTCAATTGGGACATTTGCAGCCACTGTGAACACAATTGGAACAGTGTATTTTATTCAGTGGTTGGGTTCATTCTAATGTTTCTTGACACTTATTTTCATTTTGTATTTTATTTCAACCATCTTCTAGAATATGTATGCCACTAGAGAAAAGGTATTTGACTAATTTGAGAAGGATATAGATTTTCATTGAGAAATGGATTTGTTACTTTGCTTCCATATACACTAAATACCAATATAGTAATAGGCTACACTAAATACCAATATAGTAATAGGCTAGCAAGAAGATAGGCCCACATCCATCTAAATGATCTTTTTGGGTATCCTAAAATAATGGGTTGACATCAAAAGGCTTTAGCTTCATCATATAATTTTACTCTGAAGCATTCTACTAAGTGTGTATTGACATGTTTGTAGGCCCTGAGAGTAATTATATATTTGATCCCAAGAATCCTATCAAGTATGGGTCATAATTTTTGTCTCGGACCTTCTCAACTTTAAATCAGGATCATACTTTCCACAAGAAACATTTTCTTGTTCAACCCATTTAACCCATTTTCTATCATTTGTAATAACTTGGTCATTAGATCATTGTGAATGTGAAAATATGATCTTCTCTATAAGATGGGTTTTTCCATCCAAGTTCCAATGTCATAGTACCTACCACAACACTTTCCTGGATTCTATCCAATGCTCCCATAATATCATCTATGTTTTATAGTTGTTGTTTCTATTGGGCAGTCTCTTTCTAAAGTTTTTCCCTCTCCTTCTGGTATATTGTCAAGGACTCTCTCGTGCCTAAAATTTTGATCAAATGTTTGCATATATGCTGCTACTATATCTAAAATGAACTTAAAATTATGTTGTAACTCTTGCATAGGTGTTTGATCATCAATAGCTTTTATTTAAGCATTTAAGCATTCAAGTTTTAAAGTTTCATCTTCATTATATGCTTGGTTTATCAATGATGTCCTCCAGTTTGATTATGACACATCTTAACTAGCTCCTCCAATGATGAAATCACCCATCTATCTCCATATTGTGCAAGAACTTATTATTTTACATAATCTAGATAGATACTAATAGTTCCAAAGCCATAAATCTAATGACCATCCCACTTTAGGGAAAAATTGGATGTCATGTTCTTGTGTATATGTTTCAATCATTTCCTTCAAACTCAACTGAGGTGTGCCCATGGAATTATTCAGGTGAATCCCACTACCCATGGAAGCTAAGGCTTGTTGTTGAGCATATGTTGCTGTTTCTTGTTGCTACTAAAGTGCCTTAAATTGGTGTTTCTCTATCACCCTAAGATAGGTTACATTCTCTCTAGCCCTAGGTTGTTCCATAGTCATACCCTCTACAACTTGATTCATCATTTAAAGGGCTATATTTAGCTAACTTCTTATCCTCTGATTAGCAAGAAGCTTGACATAAAATAGTCCTTTCCACCCTGAAAACCACTATGTTACTTCATTAAAATCGGGACTTGAACAAAGCCAATGATACAAAACCTATTGCCACTTTGGAAAACATGTTGCCTCCAACATTGCAACCATATGATAAATGGGAATAGCAGATGCCAAAGGCATAACCCATTTAAATTGGTCTAGTTGTTGATTTGCTAGGTTGATTACAAATTCTTGTATAACTTTCATCAGATTAGGTACAATAAAAAGAACAGATGTTCCCGGCTAGCAGGATCAAATACAATTTTCCAAGTTGATAAAATTGCGTATTCAGATGCATCCCTTGCATGCCAGGCATGAAGCACATTCCCCAACTTATAATGAATGGTTGGATATAAGGCTTTATACGTTGGATATAAAGGCTCAATGGTAGATATGTGTGTTAGAAAAACAAGGTACAAACCTATTAGATTGTATGTATAATTATTGCAATGATAAAATATCAAAATATTCTCTAACCATATTTTTTTAATAACTCAACTAGCCATCACAAGTGCGATGGAATATTTTGATGGCTAGTTATCACTTACACAATAAGGGCATCACAATTAGGATAGCTAGTCTTGAAAGCTCAACATCACTTACACAACAAAGCTATCACAAAGGCATCACAATTGTGATGTCGTTAACATGAACTCTTATCCATTCCTTCTTCCAAGTTATGACTATTTTATTTGTCACACTTGTGATAGATGCTCTTGTTGTAGCAATATGCAACAAAAAAAGTCTGACACTCATCTAACAGGAGCCAATTTGTGCTTCTGTCACTTGGGTGATGGGTGACCATTGCAATTGCAACATCACAACATCATGCCATCACAATTTGGGTCCAAATGTAGTAGTGTGTGCATCGTAAGATTCTTTGAAATGTTAAAAGCATTTGTATTATCACAATAGATAACTACTAGATCTGTAAGTTCTTCTTTCATACCTTTCAATAATTGCTTTATCTGCATGATATTTGAAGAATTCACTATAGATACCACATACTTAGCTTTGGTTGTTGATTGGGAAATACAATTTGGTTTTTTTTCTTTTTCATGACACCAATCTCTTTTCTAGAAAGAATGCACCTCCACTAGTGCTTTTTCTATCATCAATATTTCTTTCCTAATTTGAGTCAGTGAATACCTTCAGTTCAAATCTATCACATCTCTTGTAATACAATACATTGTCTTCTCTAACCTTCAAATATTCATTATCTTTTCCACTACCAGCATGTGATTCTCTTTAGGATTTTCTAAAAATCTAGCAACTATCCCAATTGCTAAAGCAATATCTAGTCTATTGTGAACAACATACTATAATTTTCCAACCATGGATTTGTATAAGGTTTGGTTCACTTCAACAAAATCATCATTCTTATATAGCTTATATCCTATAGACATTGGTGTACTCACTGGCCTTGAACCTTCCATTCCAAAAGTCTTTAGCATCTCCTTGATGTATTTGGATTGAGTAAAAAAAATATCAAACTTCATTTGACATACTTGTAATCCAACAAAGAATTTGATTTCACCAAACATAGACATTTCAAATTCCTTCTTTTTTTCATTAGAAAATGATTTGCGTAATGCTTCTCTTCCTCGAAATATAATATCATAAACAAATATCGAGAGGAACATAGCTAGCCTCAAGATGAAAATAATGCCTTACCATATGACATTGTCGATGGAGGCTCGACAGACACTGTAATGCCTAGGGAATCATGGAAATGCTTAGGGAAGTCAAGACTTTGGTTGCCAATAATCCACTTGGTGGATCTAGACCAGCATGACATTAAGCCATTTGGGACATTGATGGCATAAAAAGTAACAATTGGTATACAATATTTTTTATTGGATTTTGTAGTTATCTCATTGTATAAATTGTGTGACACACTTCTTGTGAGGGGGATCACTACCAAGACAACTCATAATTGGAAGTCGAGTACTCTTGATTGAGAGTGAAGGGAGGAAGTATGTCATCAATGTGAGGAATCAAGTAGTAAGAGAGGAGCTCACATCCTTCAAATTATAGTTCAAAGACTAAGAGTCAGGTACGAAAGGAAGGAAAGAAATGGAACTAAAGGAAGAAGGGTTATTCAAACTAGAAGATTGTTTTGTTGATGAGACGAGTTCCACGAATCAACTTTTTCATTAGGAAATGGAGGACCATGAGGTGTTATATCAAAATTGAGCTTTTTCTCAAAGACACAATGCTCTATGAAGAGTACTCATGGATGATACATTTGATAAGATGAAGAGTAGAATATGTAACATCCATAAATTTATAAAAAATAAAGAGGGAATCAAGAGGGGTGGAAACTAGAAAGGAAAAATATTGAAGACTATATAGAGGCCATTTTTTAGTTTTTCAAAACATTGGAGGAGCTAACTTGTACTAATATTTCCCTTATAGTCTCTACCAACTCTATAGGTTTTATGGCTTTGTTGTTTTATGTAGACTATGACACAACCTATATGATATTTTGGGGTTTATTTTTTGGAGCAACATCTACTATCCTTGTACAATACCTCTATATGACATCCTTGTATGATAGCTCATATATCCTTATGCACAAAACATCAAACGGTTTTGGCACTTTGTATAATTTTTTTTACATCCTCACATATAACCTTTAGGGAATTTTAATACCCCTAATGGCACTATGTGCATTTCCTTCCACAACACTTTAGTTTTTCCTTCTAGTGATTCTCTGCACCCTGCAAGGATGACACAAAACCTCTTAGGCACACTACACCTCTAACATCGTATGCACATATTGTATGACTCATTTATTCTTTTTCCTTTCTTTGCTGTATATTGCACAAGCCCTCAATCCAGTTGCATGCCATCAACATTGACCAGGGAGTGAAGTTTTTGTGGTACCATATGTTGTATGATTAGCTTAGTATCATTCTTTTGTACAATAGCATTATGTACCTCCTGCATGTAAGAGATTTAGTGAAATGTGTGAATTTCTTAATAGCAACATGGTGACACCTTGCAAAGAGGAGTATAGTGTAGTTAGGCCATTAGATGAGGCAATTATTGTTGGAAACTTACAATTGGAACAATTGCTGTTTTGTCATTGATGCCAAATCTATTGATAAGACATATTGCTACCTAATCTAAATGTCATATCTATTTGATTGATGAAGAGGATTTGAGAAATTACTCATAACAATAACACTTAGAGGAAAGGTTGAGTTATGAAAAAGAAGCTACAATGGGTTTTTGATTAGATAGACTTTGATAAAGAAAAGTTATTGTTTATGTCAAGAAATTTAAGTTAAGCGAAGCAATAGAGTAAAAGGATAAGTAATGCCAAGTGATGCTAGGGTCAATTGAGCCATAGTTAGTGCCAAACAAATCTAGTTTTGATCGAGCATTGACTAAGCAAGAAGTTTTACAGTGATCAAGTAATTGAATGATGACTAAGTGTTAGAATTTAGAGATTGCTGAATAATCATGATTCCTAGTTGACTCAATTGATTTCTTGGGAGATGTAAACGATGTTGAAGATAAGATTGATTAATTGGATCATTAAATTCAAGGTGAAGATTAGGAAAAGAACTAATAGAAAAATTCTAGAGAAGTTTCTAGAGGATGATCAAGAAGATGGATATATATAATGAATCATATTGAACCTGATCGTAAACCCTAAGATCTATGGTGATCATGGAAAATGGTAAAGAAATAATCTCCTATTTAAATAGGTACAAAGTCAAACAAAATAAGGTGTGGTGATGCATATGTGAGAGAAAGATATGCAAAGAAAGGTGGATTAGAGGCACACAAGAGTGAACACAAGAGTGTGTGTGAATGCGAAGCTAGAAAGGATTTCTTGCACATATGATGTTGACATTGATGAGTGAATATGAGAAGATGACTTAAGTGTTGGTGAAAGGAGAAGTTTTGATTGCTTGAAGAGTTTCCAAGTGAATCAAGATCAGAGATGACAATGGATTATTATCAATGAATCAACACATGAACCAAACAGATATTTGAACCTGCAAATGTGAGTTGTAATCATATAGATCAAAACCTACAATTTTGTTTATAATCATTGTAAACAATTTGTGTTAAAATTCTTTGAATAGATATTGACCTAAGAGTCATTTGAAAGACGTAATAGTTTGTGTAAATCCTTTAACAATGTGACATTCTAAATGGAATGATCAAATTCCTCTAACAAGGCCACTCCTAACAAGGTGATTAAATCCTCTAACCAAGTCACATTTAACTAGGAAATTTCATAAGACTGGCCATCTTGCTGTAGGATGTTTCTATGACAAGGTTAGATCAAAGAAATCACCTTCTTGGTGGTTGGGGGTTTAAAATGATCACTATACAGTTCAGAAAGTATCCAAGGATGAGGATGGGGTGGATAGCTCTTCTTAGAATGATCTTTCTTTGGCTGAGGATTCTATTGCTATCTTTGATGATACAAATGTTACCTCTAAGGCAACTTTGATTCAAAATATTGTTGTTTTTCCTTCTTTTTCTGGCAACTCTATCAAGAACTTTGTTGTTGGTGTTGATTTAACTATTTTATCTCCTATTGCTATGGGTATAAAGGCCCATTTTTCTTCTTTGATGGTTTTGGGGATCATGAGTGGTGCTACTCCTTTCCCCCTATCGATATTCTTGCAGTTTTCCCTAGTTATTTGGATTGGCAGATAGCTACTGAGAAGGTGGTGGATGACTCAAAACCTTCATTTGATATGTCTTTACATTCTTAAAAGACTAGACCAAAATGTAAATGTTGATGGTCTTTGGCTTTTTGGGCTGTTAGCCATTCTTGTTGGGAACTTTGGTGTGTCCCTCTAGTTTGTCGGGTGCTGTTCCATAGTTGTATTATGATCCTTCATTGTTATATCTTTCTTTTCTCTTTGTACAAGGTTTCAGGTCCTTTCAAAACTTGTTTTTACTTAATCAAAATAGTGTGTATTGTAAACCTTTAAAACAGTTGGCTCCTAATAGGGCTCAGTTTGAAAGAGTGAAAAAGTGGTGACATGTTGCTGGTAGTTTTTCCCAAATTGGATTTCCATGTAAAATCCTAGTGTCAAATCATTTTTGAATGCTTTATATGTTTTAGATTTGATGATGCTTTCATTAAACAAAACATGTTATGTCTAAGACAATATTTTTTATAGTAGTGACCAAGCAACAACAAGATAAACATAACAGTGAGTGTTTATATTTATTTGTTCAATGGCACTTGAGGACCTTGAGTAACTAATTCAACCCCGCTCTTAGTTATTCTAAAACATTTTTAACAATTGGTATCAAAGCAAAGTACTTACATAAAAGTTTGAAGGTACTTAAAGCTAAAGATCATGACTCATAAGAGAGATGTACCAAAGCTGAACAAGGAGAAATTTCCTGCATGAGAGACCTTTTTGAGGTTACATATATCTAGTATCACTATCAACTTTGTGGACAATGAGTATGTGAAGGTAACAACTAATTCTCTAACAATTGATCAATTGAAGCAAAAGCAAGAATACAATCAAGCAATGTTGGAGATTGCCTCAGCCCTAAGCTATGTTGAGTTTGATGACTTAAAAGATTGTGACAGTGCAAAGAAACTATAGGACAAATTGAAAACCATATATGGAGGTGACACCAATGTCTTAAGAGACAAATCAAAAAGCTTTAGAGGAAAATTTGATGACATGAGAATGATGGAAGGTGAGAACATAGTGCAATACTGCACAAGAGGCAAAGAGGTTGTTAATGCTATTCGTGGTGCAAATAGAAAAAAATCAAAGATGAAAATGTGATAAACAAGGTATTGAAGACTCTACTCCCTATATATGCCATTAGATTTTCTGCTATTCAAGAACTGAGATGCACACAAGGTAACTCTTTGACCTTAAAAGGTGTAATTGGTACACTTACTACTTGTGAAATGTCTAACTTTGATAAGTACATAATTGCTACTATTGAATCTGCATTCAAGTCACAATTAGTTCTTAGCTGAAGAGAAGACAAACATGCGAAGAGTAACAGTGATAGTTTTGATGATGAGATTGATGAACTTGAAGCCCTGATTGCAAAAAGATTTGGAAGAGGAAAAGGAAAATACATAGGTGAACTTCCTATTATTTATTTTTCATGCAACAAGGTTGGTCATATTTTTGCTAGGTGTTCTAGTAGAGAGGATAAGGATGAAAGGAAGGAAAACAAGTACAAAGGAAGAAGAGATGACAAAGACTACAAGAGAAACAAGTATAAAAAAGGTAAGAAATCTTGTTATATTGCCAAAGAAGAAACTGACAATGAATTTGAGAGTACTGATGATGAAGTTGTATATGTTGCTATGAAAGAAGACTCTGATGAAGATGAGAAAACTGCATGAATCTCATATATAAACAAGAATGAAAGATGGATAACCGATAATGGATGCTCTAATCATATGATTGGTGATAAAAATATATTTGAGGATATTGGTCCATACAAAGATGGATGTGTTAAATTTGGTAATGATATCCCATGTGTTGTAAAAGATAAAGGTACTATTCAACTTTCTGACAAGATAAAATGTGACAGTGTTTATTGGGTTTAAGGACTTAACTATAATTTGTTGAATGTTTTACTATTGAGAAAATCAGGTTATAGAGTTGGATTTCATAATAAGAAGTCCAAGATACATGATGTTGATGGGAAGTTGATTGGAACTAGTGATCATACAAGAGGTGACTTGTTCTATCTAGATTTATCGAATGAGACATGTTTGTTTGCACAACAAGAAGATGTTTGATATGGCACATGAGATTATGTCATGTAAACTTTGACAATTTGGTGAATATTAGTAAAATGAAGAAAGTAAAAGGATTGTCTAAACTAGAAGCCTAACAATGCCATGTGTAAACACTGTTAATTGAGAAAAATAACCAAGTCTAGTTTTAAGAGAAAAACATACACTGCTAGTGATATTTTGGAATTGGTTAATATTGACCTATGTGGACCCATTGATGTTCAAAGCTACAATGGAGATAAGTATTTCATTCTATTTATTGATGATTACTCTAGGATGATGAATATGATGTTTCTTGAAGCTAAATATGATGCTTTTTAGTTATTTAAGTGATATTTAGCTAAAGTTGAAAAAGAAACAAGGAAGAGTCTAACGTGCTTGAGATCTGATAGAGGTGGTGAATTCATTTCAAATGAGTTCAATACATTTTCCAATGATAAAGGAATTAAAAGATAGATGTTAGCACTAAGGACCCCTCCTCAGAATGGGATAGCTAAAAGTAGAAACAAATCAATAATGGATTGTGCGAGAACATTAATGATGGAGAAGAGTGTATCAAATAAGTATTGAAGAGAAGGTGTTAGTATTGTTGTTTATACTATGAATAGAGTACAAGTCAAGAAAGGTACAAAACGTTACAACTTTCAAATTGTGGTATGTATATGCTCCTAATGTGAAATATTTCAAAATTTTTGGAAGTAGTTGCTATATATTTAAAGATAAAAGGAATGGAAAACTTGATGCAAAGAGTGATGAAGGTATATTCCTAGGATACTCCACCAAAAGAAAAGCTTATGTAATGTCCCCACTAATAGGGTTAGTTAAGGACAAATAATACCTGCAAGAATAAATTTTAGAATCACAATAATAATATAACTAACTATATTATTATACCCTTTAAGTTAATCCCAATCTTAAGGACGTCTCCAGATTGGGCTTCATAGCTCATAGCTACTTTGTCGTTATCCCAGGAGTGCACCCCTTAAGATTCTTCTTGGATGGGCATCCTCTATCCAAGGCCAATGACATATACATATGTTTGACAACATTAGAATATTCTAGCAACACGTAGAATTCTTGGCCATGGTGGTCAGTTCAAGGTGTTAGTACCTTGCTACCTCCATGCTTCAAGTCTTCTTATAATTCTTCTAATAGATTAATGTATTATTACAGACAAATTTACCTATAGAAATTATGTGAAGTATAGACTATTAAATTTAATTCTAATGAAGACTATTAAATTTAATTCTAATGATTGATATCTTGGAATGTTACTATTTCTACACATCTTTGAGGATCCCTTAATTTGGATTCCTAACCCTCTAGGAGGATCCCTTGTGTTCACGAGGAACAACCTTTGAATATTTGACCTTCTTCCCTAAAACTACCTTTCAAGTCAGGCTTCATAATCCTTTAGGAAGACCCTCTGGGTTCCTTAGAACAATCCTTGATTAGTTAGCCATTATCCTTCAAAGATCTATGAGAGAATCTTAACACATGTACTACATTTATCTTCAATAGATTCATTAATATAAATAAATTCATAAACATAATTAAATAAATATAATCCATAAACATGCCTTTCTTACCTTCTTCTTTCCTTGGTCCATGTAGCTTTATCCTTAATCGGTCCTTCGATGAATTACTCCTTCTAGATTATCTAAACTCTATATTTACTTTCCAAAATTCTTCATTTTCTAATAATAAGGAAAGAAAAATATCTATTTTTTCATTTCTTCTTTTCCAAGAGTCACAACCTTCTATAATACAAATCCTTTTAAAAGTCACAACACTTCATAGTTATAATCCTTTCGAAAAGTCACAACACTTCATAACTAAAATTCTTTGGAAAAGTCCCAATACTTGATAATCAAAATATTTTTGAAGAGTCACAATTGTTCATAATTATGACCCTCTCAAAGGTTCACATCCTTTCAATATCATTGATACCTTTTTATAAAGTTAGTTCCTTATTTTCCTCATATTACTTTCCTCTTCCATTTTTCCTTTTTGAACTCCTCTCTTCTCCTCTTCCTTTTTTCTACTCTCTAAAATAAATTCTCCTCCCTTTTATATCTTAATTTTTAGGAGTCATGTCTATTTGTTAAACACCTCTGAACTTTTCATTAGATTTAGTTAATTTATATTATTCTATGTTATATTTTTATTTACTTAATTATTTGCGTTTATTTTATTTATTATTAAGTTCTATTTGGAAAGTTAATATACTTTCTACAATATTGTCTCTTGTATTTAATTTTATTTATTTCTTTACTCATTGAAATTTTATTATTTTTTAATTATTTAAAATATCCCACTAAATATTATTTTATTAATAATATAGATTGAATAATTATTATTTCCTTGTTTTATATTTTAGTATTAGTTTTTATATAACTTTATTATTTATTTAGTAACATTGTATTATCTAATTATTATTAAAATTCTATCTTAAAATGAGGATATGACAACTTATAAGTGTTTAAATTCGAACACTAACAAAGTTGTGGAAATTACAAATGCGAAAGTTGATGAGTTTGCAAAAAGAAGTGACATTTCATGTAATGAAGAACTTGAAAATAATAGTACATTTATCTCTGTGGATGATGGTGCTCCAAACACTCAAAATGAACAAGAAAATCAAGTTGTAGTTTTCCAACAAATAGGAAATGATGAAGTGAAAATACAAATTGCCGAGCAATAGAGAGTGGGTGACGAGCAACAAACTAAAGATGTCGAGTCATAGATAGGGAATGTTGACCATCAGATAACAAATGTCAAGCATCTAGAACATAAACTAGAACTTGAAAAAGAAAGAGCAAATGAGCTTGAGATTATTTTTCTAGATGAACCTATAGAAGAACCAAGAAAGAAACCACTTGTGCTAGAAAAACATGTGCGAAGATATCACAAATATGAACAAATCATTGGTAATGTTGAATCAAGTGTTATGACAAGAAAAAGACCCAAAGATGACACATGCTTACTTTGTGAATTTGATCCCAAGTTAGTAAAAGATTCTTTAGAAAATGAAGATTGGATTCAAGAAATGAATGAGGAAATTGACCAGATTGAGAAGATTAGTACTTGGACTTTAGTGCCAAGACCTAAAGACAAAAATATTATTGGAACAAAGTGGGTTTTTAGGAGCAAACTCAATGAGAATGGTGAAGTAACAAGAAATAAGATGAGATTGGTATGCAAGGGATATGCTCAAGAAGAGGGAGTTGATTATGGAGAAACTTTTGCTCCTATGAGAAGACTTGAAGGAGTCACAACTCTGCTTGCATACTCAGCCTACAAAATTTTTAAGGTATATCAGATGAATGTCAAATCTGCATTTTAAAATGGTATACTTGAGGAAGAAGTATACATTAAACAACTTGTGGGATTTGTGAATATAGACAAGAACATGGTATCTAAACTAAACAAAGCCCTTTGTGGATTGAAACAAGTCCCAAGAGCATAGTATGAAAGATTACACAACTATTTGGTGAAGATTGATTTTGAAAGGACAGTTGATAACAATAATCTATATTTGAAGAATGGTAAGAACAATGAAGTACTATTATCTCAAATATTTGTTGATGATATTATATTTGGAGGAAGAGAAGCATTATGAAAATCATTTTCTAATGAAAAAATGAAGGAATTTGAAATGTCTATGTTTGGTGAAATTAAATTCTTTGTTGGATTACAAGTATGTCAAATGAAGTTTGATATTTTTATTACTCAATCCAAATACATCAAGGAGATACTAAAGAATTTTGGAATGGAAGATTCAAGGCCAATGAGTACACCAATGTCTACAAGACATAAGCTATCTAAGAATGATGATTTTATTGAAGTGAACTAAAACTTATACAAATCCATGATTGGAAACTTATAGTATGTTGTTCACAATAGACTAGATATTGCTTTAGTAGTTGGGATAGTTGCTAGATTTTTAGAAATTCGTAAAGAGAATCACATCATGGCAGTGAAAAGGATAATGAGATATTTGAAGGTTAGAGAAGACTATGTATTGTATTACAAGAGATGTGATAGATTTGAACTAAAGGTATTCACTGACTCAGATTGGGCATGAAATATTGATGATAGAAAAAGTACTAGTGGAGGTGCATTCTTTCTAGAAAAGAGATTGGTGTCATGAATAAGAAAAAAACCAAATTGTATTTCCCAATCAACAACTGAAGCCGAGTACGTGGTAGCTATAGTGAATTGTTCAAATATCATGCAGATAAAGCAATTATTGAAAGGTATGAAAGAACTTATAGATCTAGTAGTTATCTATTGTGATAACACAAGTGCTTTTAACATTTCAAAAAATCTTACGATGCAAAAACTACTAATTTTGGACCCAAATTGTGATGGCAGGACGCCACAATTGTGATGTCACCCATTGCCAAAGTGACAGAAGCATAAATTGGCTCCCGTCAGACAAGCATCAGACTTTTGTTGTCGCAAATTGTGATGATAAGGGAATCTATCACAAGTGGGATAGATAAAATAGTCATAACTTGGAAGAAGGAAGGGATAAGAGTTCATGTTAACGACATTGCAATTGTGATGCCCTTGCAATAGCTTCGCTATGTAAGTGATGTTGAGTTGTCAAGACTAGCCATTATAATTGCTATGCCCTTACTATGTAAGTGACAACTAGCCATCAGAACATTCTGTTGCACTTGAGATGGCTAGTTGAATTATTAAAAAAATGTTGTTAGAGAATATTTTAATATATTTGGATATGTTATCATTGCAGTAATTATTCATACAATCTAATAGGTTTGTACCATGTTTTTCTAACACACATATCTACTATGGACCCTTTATATCCAACGTATAGAGCCTTTATATCCAACCATTCATTATAAGTTGGGGAATGTGCTTCATGCCTGACATGCAAGGGATGCATCTGCATATGCAATTTTATCAACTTGGAAAATTGTATTTGATCCCGCTAGCTGGGAACATCTAATTATTCATTTTATTGTACCTAATCTAATGATATTTCTACAAGAATTTGTAATCAACCTAGCCAATCAACAACTAGACCAATTTAACTGGGTTATAGCTTTGGCATCTGCTATTCCCATTTATCATATAGTTACAATGTTGGAGGCAACATGTTTTCCAAAGTAGCAATAGGTTTTGTATCATTGGCTTTGTTCAAGTCCTGATTTTAATGAAGTAACATAGTGGTTTTTAGGGTGGAAAGGACTATTTTGCATTGAGCTTCTTTCTAATGAGAGGATAAGAAGTTAGCTAAATGTATCCCTTTGAATGATGAATCAAGTTTTAGAGGGTATGATTGTGGAATGACTTGGGGCTAGAGAGAATGTAACCTATCTTTGGGTGATAGAGAAAAACCAATTTGAGGCACTTAAATAGCAATAAGTAACAACAACATATGCTCAACAACAAGCCTCAGCTTCCATAGGCAGTGGAATTCACTTGAATAATTCCATGGGCGCACCTCAGTTGAGTTTGAAGGAAGTGATTGAAATGTATGCACAAGAACTTGGCATCCAATTTTCCCCTAAAGTGGGATGCACACATGATGGTCATTAGATTTATGGCTTTGGAATTGTTAATATATATCTAGATTATATAAAACAACAAGTGCTTGCACAATATGGAGATAGATGGGTGATTTCATCATTGGAGGAGCTAGTTGAGATGCACCATAATCAAATTGGATGAAATCATTGATAAACCAAACATATTTAAAGATGAAACTTGAAAACTAGAGTGCTTAAATGCTGAAATGAAAGTTGCTAAGGGTCAAACACCTATGCCAGAGACAATGTGAAGTTCATTTTAGATATGGTAGCAATATTTATGCAAATGTTTGATCAAAATTTTAGGCACAAGAGAGAGTCCGTGACAATATACCAGAAGGAGATGGAACAACTTTAGAAAGAGACTGCCCAATAGAAATAACTAGACAACATAGAGGATATTACGGGAGCACTAGATAGAATCTAGGAAAGTGTTGTGGTAGGTACTATGACATTGGAATCACTTGGATGGAAAAACCCATCTTATAGAGAAGATCATATTTTCACATTCACATTGATCTAATGACCAAGGTATTACAAACGATAGGAAATGGGTTAAATGGGTTGAACAAGAAAATGTCTCTTGAGGCAAGTATGACCTTGATTTAAAGCTAAGAAGGACCAGGACAAAAATTACGAGCCATACTTCATAGGATTCTTGGGATCAAATATATAATTACTCTCAGGGCCTACAAACATACCAATACACACTTAGTAGAACACTTCAGAGTAAAATCATATGATGAAGCTCAGGCCTTTTGATGTCAACCCATTATTTTAGGATACCCAAAAAGATCATTTGGATGGATGTGGGCCTATCTTCTTGCTAGCCTATTAGTATAGTGGTATTTAGTGTACAGTGGTATTTTGTCAATGAAAATCTATATCCTTCTCAAATCAGTCAAAGACCTTTTCTCCAATGGCATACATATTCTAGAAGATGGTTGAAATAAAACACAACACGACAATAAGTGTCAAGAAACATTAGAATGAACCCAAACACTAAATAAAATACCCTATTCCAATTGTGCTCACAATGGCTGCAAATGTCCTAATTGAATTTGTGATACTTGTCCACTATAGATATGAAGAAGAAGATTGTTGTCATGAATGAATCCAATTAATAAGAAATCAATCCATTTCGTTGAAACTTGAGGATAAAAAAGGGATCAATCATCATACCATGAAGAGCTCCTACATACTATAGTGCTATATCTTGATTATACAATAAAGAAAGAATAATCCAAATATTTAGACAATGATTTTTCTAAGTAGAGAAAATCATGATATCATTGTTCAAGTTTCTTAAAGCTATTAATGCATACTAAATTCAAATGAAGGAGTTCTAGCATAATTAAAAAAGTTGACATAAAAGAAAAAGAAGGGAGGAAACCCATGGTAAAGAGAAAGGTCTTCAAATTGTAGCTAAAGAGGTGGATGGTTCAGGGGATGCACCTCCCTCTTGTCCTTCTAAGAAGCCTTCCTTCTTGAAGAAGCTCAAGGAGATGAGAAAGTAGTGGTCCTATGTTGGGGTGTGGCTATGGTGTCAGAGCTTGGTGTTGGTGTGTGTCTGCAAGTTTTTAGTTCATGTTAGGTGCTAGTTTGTCTCTGCTGGCTTAGTAGTTTAGTTTTTTGTTTTTGTACTATTTGATGTTGGTGGTAGTTTTTTTTTTCTAGTTTTGGTGCTAGTTTCTATATTGTTTCACTTTTTTTGAACCCTTACTTTTTTCCACTGCACTTGGTGTTATTTTCTATTTTTTATTTTAGACCCTTTCGAACTTTAGCTAATCATAAAATTTCAAGAAATTTTAGGACACACCAAAACCAAAAAAAAAGTTCAATATATTCTATTCATATTGTCAAAATATTTGTCAAAATAAATTACTTAATCATTCAGTGTGGGGAGGAAGCCGATTCTTACAAGAATGGTATTTCTCTACACCACATAAAAGTAAAGATGCTAAACTTGTGTTATCTATCTATTATCTTCATATTGCCAATGATATTTATGGTAACAATTTACTTGAAGAATGTCTAGTTCAACATGGGGAACATGCTAGATTAT